>JAAOAK010000087.1:0-214424 GCA_013396175.1 Fusarium denticulatum | reverse complement strand
CCCCCTGGGTTTATGCCCCCTCCAGGCTTCCAACCACCCCCTGGATTCCGTCGGTGATCTACTGTCTTGGCAAAAATCACAATGCATCTGCTGAATGGAGGTGCTTCTAATAAGCTCAGGACTCAATCGAGTTCAGAACCTTGATTGATGCCGTTATCACGGCCAAAAGCACGACTTTATGTCGCATCTAATGACCACTTTCTGCCCACAAACAGCTAAGACCAAAGACGTGTATGGTCAGGTATCGTACAGATCTCCACAAACCCCCGAGTCTGATATACAATCATGAAATAATTTCTCTTTTTAAAACATGCGGGAGAACTCCTTGCCATAAACGCCAGTCCTGTGAGCTCTACTTTAACCAGGTTATGCTCTCATTCAGAAACTTCCTGCAAATGCATCTTGGGCTTCCCTCGTCGCCCTCGCCCATTCTTGCGCTGCTACTTCTTCCTTGCCTTGTACTTCATAAGAGTGAGCAAGCATACCGTCTGCGACGCTCTGCCACAAGACATTGCCACTGCGATGAGCCTGCTTGGCTGCCGCTAAGGCACTTTTCAGGGCTTGATCGCCAACGACGTTCTCGAATAAGCGGCTGCGCATGATAGCGAGTGTGACGGCTGCGCCCAGTAAATTTTTAGTGGATTTGGAACCGGCCATGGCAGACTGTATGTGCTGCTTTTGTTGATTGAGCTGCTGAGGTGGCTCGGTACTGATAGCTGCCATAACGTTATGCCAAGCAGTCCGTAGGTCGACATTGTGGTGGCTCAGGCACAACGGCCTTAGTTCTTCGATCAGATCAAGTGTAGCTCGATCGTTTCGGTGTGAAGGATGCTGCATAATCCAAAGCCTGTTCAAACCAGCTAGCATGGCTAACTCACGATGTGCGGCTTTGACACCAGTCCCCCGCTGGTTTAGGTCAAAGTCAGGCTTTTGGAAAGTGTTCAAAGCAGCATCCAGTTCCCCTGTGCCTTGGTCAAACACCCCCGATAGGTAGATAGCCAGCAAACGCAGGATGCCCTGTGTAGACGGAGTCATAATATCCTGAAGCTTCACGATGTACTGCTTTACCAGGTCCCATCGACATTGACTAGCTGCGTATAGGCCAAGTAAGATGGTAAGGTAGCAGTGAGCTTCCAGCCGCCACTCACGCTGCGCAATGGCATCTTGTAACGAGATGGACGGCCCATATCTATACCCCGCTGTCACTTTGTCCCCTAGTACATATCAGTAAAATATCTGGGCAATAAGCAATGCTACTCACAAGTATCCAGGACGTGCGCGCCTTCTTTCAAGAAATCGACTGTCTGTCGACTTTGTCGTCCTTGTGGACCATTCGTGCTGGGCTTGTGCATATTCACCAGGCCTGTCAAAGTGAGGCTGGCGACATGTTAGCGAATTTGGTAAAATGCGTGAAGGATGATAACTCACACAAGGGAATTCAACTCGACTTTGGTCATGAATGACATGACTAGAAAATCCTGTTGAGCACCTTCACCGCTTCGAATGATGCCCGCTGTGTCACTACTAATAGTATGACCAGTAGAAGGTTGCTTCTTGACCGGAATGAGAAAGTCGGACTTAGTGTTATGCCAGTCGGTGCACGCATCCATGCGATCTTGAAGCATTTTAAGCTTATCATGCATCAATTCCATACCAGAGTGATTGATAGTGCAGACAAGATCCAGGAGTAGTGTCAGGATATCGAGTTGCATGATATGAATAGATGGTTCACACTGATACTTCGCTACTTGAGCAATACAAGCCTGGACTTTTTCAAAGTTGCCATCTTTGGAAGCCTTGAGAAGTGCCAGACCTTCCAGAATGAAGGCAAACACACTCAGGGCATCGTCGCCACGGGAACTAGCTGTAACTTGAATAGAGCGAATGTTCTCCAGTGCACTGGCGTCAGCTGTTTGACCAAGCTCCATGTAAAATGAAGCTTTCAATAGTCTGAAAGCATAAACCCATTGGATGTGTTTATAGCTGTGAAACAAGTCAATAGATGCCGGATTCGAGTTGCTACGAAACTTACGTTTCACAGTCAGCGATTTGACGATCAGCTGCATTCAAAGCAGCTTTGTGGTTTCGCTGGAATAGGAGCTTCAACCTGATATAATCCATGCAATATTTGAGATCGGCCAGGCCATTCTGCCAGAGTCAGTCAGCTGTGCAGTACGAGGGTAAGTCTGCCGTCGCTTACCTTTCCGCAAAGAGAGATGCCTTTTGTGACGGCCGTCTCAGCTTCCATAGGGTTCTCTGTCTCTTCTAATACTACCGTGGCGTATCTCAACCGCATCTTTGCTTCTTGGCGCGGAGACAGTCTATTACTTTGCAAACACGCCTCTAGACACGCCAGGCCTGTCGAGATCAATTTCTGGTACTCGTCTATCCGCGTGGCATTTAGCGACATCGCAACATCATGTACAGAACCACGCGCCTTATCAAAACACTCTTCGGCCACTGCCACCATGAGATGAACAGTGTCAAGGGGCCTACTTTTTGGCGTGCTTGCGGGTGATTTCTTGGTAATACTCGGAGAGCGAGCATTAATCGCTGGTGAGTTGACCACGGATGAGAGAGGGCTCGGTTTTGCCCGGGGAGTGGCCATTTGAGGTTGTGTCTGCGCGGGTTGGTGATGAGATGCCTGCACTTTTGGCTGAGGCGGAAGAGGCTGAGTTTGTGGGCTGCTCAGCATAATGTCCATAGGCTTGACAGTGCCTGATTCGTACTGCGCGTCCCAGTTCGCTGTCTTCCCCGTGTGGGATGTAGGACCGCCTTGTGTCTGATCCATGGTTACTGGTGGAAGCGATGGCATTTTTTGGATGTCTTGCAGATTCACATAGACCATCTGCTCCGGTTCTTGCTGCGCAACTGGCTGTTGCTGAGTTGGTTCCGGGGCAGGCTGTGCAACTATCTCCGATGCGGGCTCGTCTACATCTATTAATATAGGTTCCTGCGCAGGTTGTCGAATTGTCTCTTGCTGCTGTTTGGGAGGGCCCTGGCGTGGCTGCTGGTTCTGTTTTACTTGTCGAGCCTGTGGCTGAGCCGGCGAGGCTACCTGCTTTGGTGCAGGTTGCGGTGATGGCTGAGGAGCCGTCACCTGAGGTTGCTGCTGATAGTGCGTGTGCTGCTGCTGCTGTGGTTGCTGCTGGTATTGTTGCTGTGGCGTATGCTGCTGCGAATACTGTTGGTGTTGAGACCGTTGTTGCGGCGTCTGAGGGAGTGAATATCCTTGGTTTTGGGGTATCGAAGAAGGTCTTTGCTGCGGTGAAGGGACGTGGCCAGACTGCCTTCTCGGTTGAACGTGTTGTTGAGGCGACGCGACGTGCTGCTGGTACATATGCTGCTGTTGCTGTTGATGATGATGCTGTTGCTGATATTGTTGCTGGTACAGCATGTTCTGCCCCCCCGGAGATTGCTGCTGCTGCCAAACATTCGCTGGAGGCGTATATTGCGCGGCAGCTGGTTGCATCTGGTGTCCCCCATACGCTTGTCCGGTTGTATTGTATCCCTGAAAAGTCGTTTGCATGCCCCCGAACTGTGCCATCTGCTGCTGCTGAAGGTACGTTTGTCGTTGCTGCTGCTGGCCTTGCTGTTGAGGCATCGAATAGAACTGCTGCTGGTGCTGCTGCTGAGGGTTCGTATACTGCTGGTAACCACCAGGCATATAAGATGAAGGCGGATTCATGCCGGGCACTGGCAGCGGTTGCTGTGAGCCTTGTTGGCTCTGGCCCTGGCCCTGGCCATGGAAAGGCCTGTAGTTCATGGCCTCTCCTAAATCACTGTATTCCTCTTTCTCGGTATCGACTTCAGCATTCGATCTGTCGTTTCGTCGCGGTGCGCAGACCAACGCGATTGCGCTTCATGGTCCGTCTTGGTCCGTGGGTGCGTTTGCCATTCACGGACGGGGTTTGTGTCGGCTCGCTTGTCAAACACAACAATCTATAGCGCAATCTATCGAGGATCGTTCGCCCTGCTCGTTATTATCTTGTTTGCTGCGTCTGCGGATTCGATCGTGTTAGGTTTAAACCATAAAACAATGGAAAGGCACGAGTGCGACGGGATCCTAACGTCGTGTCGCAGAGCAATGTGATTGGCCGAGACGGTATGGAAATTGCGGAACTACAAGTCAAACTAACGACTATTCGATGGAACCAACAAAACTTCCTCGGAGAGCTTAATCTTGATGTAATTATTAGTTATTGTCTTCATTTTCACTTGTCGTCAAAGATATTAATGAAAGAATCATAAGTTAAATTATTCATCATGTGCTGCAATCGTTGCTCGTGACATGCTATTATCTTACACCTTGCGATAACTTTCCGACATGTCTGCTACTTTTGAACAAACCCCAATGCAATAATAGATCATCCCTACCAAAACAGAAGAAAATCCAAGGCCCATGCGCACTTCTATAATCATACCGCTGTGCGTCAGGGCATGCAAGATCCTCCTCCTTGGGTATTAGAAGACGAAACAACCAAATATGAGAGGAAACTCCAACGAAGTCTGCCCGCTGCTAATCCTCCGCTACATACGTAATGTTCAACCCATGCAAACCCATTCAGCAAAGACACACCATCGAGCCGTGCGATCTGCGAGTACAAGGCCTCGCCATACACCCTTCTCTGAACATTTGATTATTGTCTCCCAGGTTCCACCATCACTAGCAGTTTCGCTACCTGAGAGACTTCGGCCTCCAACGTGAATACCCTTGCGATCCTCCTTCCTCATAAGACGGAGGATCTTGCCTCCTGGAGTCTGTATCGCCAACTTGGCAGGCTTCTTCCCAGCCACGGTGCCCGTAGCTGAGCTTGGGGTCGAGCCGCTAACACTAGACGCATTCATGCTCAACGCTGAACTGGGGCGGGCGAACGGTATGGGGCTGGTGCCGCCTGGATTAGACGACGGTGTGAGTGCCGATCCACCCAGCGAACTTGGGTGCTGTCTGATGGCAAAGACAAAAGTATTGTTAAGTGCAAGCCTTTGGCACTGCGGCTGAACCACATAGATATCGTGCCGCTGTGCGTGAGGAGTTGGATGTCTTGTGACAAACTCATAAGGTGGGTTTTCACCTGTGTGGACGATAGGCAATGCAAAGGCGAGGGGGTGTGGAATATCCTTGATGCTGTGCATAAGGCCTCGCTTGCCACCATAAATCTTCAAGGTACCCTGCCCTTCATCTCCAGGCAGTAGAGCTTTGACAGTGTATCGCTTGATGCCATTGAACCATTCAGCTTGAGCGAGTGCCCTCTTCTTGACAATATCGCCGCTTTCAAACACATCCCCGTCTGAATCTCTCGAATAGCCTCGAACTTCGACCTCGGCGGCAATCTCCACGTCGCATGGAACACTAAATTTGATATGAACCATCTCCAGATCTTCGATTCGAGTCAACGCAGTATTGTAGTCCACCATCTCGAAACCATTGCGGAAGAAGGGCGCACAAGCGCATGGCAGATTGAGCAGTGTTTCGTGTGCGACAGGTGGTACGATGTGCTGCTGGCTGTGATGCTCTGGGATATGTGTCCAGCAAATCTCCAGTGGCCTGGTCAAGAACCACCATGGATCGGCCGTGTTATTGGCATTGGAGTATAAACCTCGCCGAGGATACGAGGGGCTGGCAAGACAGCAGTCAATCATGCGCCACTCATTGTCAACGACAACGGCATTCCACCAATGGTTGGGTCGGGGCATGATGTTGATTTCGGAAACTTCCCCTGGAGACTTGAGATAGCCTCGAACGATCTCACAGTGGATACCGATAGCAGAACACATCTCCATCACTAGGACAGCATACTCCTCAGCGCACGCTCTTTTCGCCTGGATCACCCGTGTTGTGTCGATTTCACCCTCAAAGTCCTCTTCCCAGCAGATCTTCTCGGAGACCCACGTAAAGATAGCTCGCAGCCGCTGGACCTCGCTCCTGTAGGGTCGACATACGTATGTAGTGGCAAGTTGGATAGCTGTTATGGCAGGAGGAAAACCGCTGATGAACCGGGAGTTCTTATCGACTTGAGACAAGTTAATCGCTTGGTAGTTGGTAGGTTCCTGGACTGGCTCTCCGTCAGCCCCCTCATCTCCTTCGACGCCCTCATAGAGCTCGTCGACAGGATTAAGGGCAGGGTGATCCATCATTTGACATCGTTCGCGGCGCTCAGTCAACTCTATTGTACTGAGCGAATTGGAACGATTCACATCACGTCGGACCTGAACCCAATCAACACCGCCACTCAAGCCCATTTCTGTCGCGACGTCTCTGTTGATAGGCGTGCTACCCATACCTGGCATAGGCGAAGCTCCAGCTGGCATTGAACGAGCAAAGGGTGATTTTGGCGAGTCCATGCCAAGACCACCAGCAACAAGACCGCCACGACTGCTCGCAACACCTGTTTTGGCAGTATCAAATATCTTGCGGAAGATATTCCTCTTGGGCGGTTTCGGTTGCACTAAGCCTCCCAATTCCAGAGAAGGATCATCGTGGAAGCCGACTTGGGTCTGTGGACGCTGTTGCGCTGGAGAGTCACTTGCATGGCTGCTGTGATAGGTGACTCCTGTGAAAGGAGAGTCCGGTCTATCAATCTCCAAGTCTCGTGCTCCCAGAGCACTTTGTGCACGTTGACGCTTGCCTGAGCGCGCGAGGCTTCCCGCACTAGTAGTGCTGAAAGCGCCGGCTGATGTTCCGCTCCACAAGGTCCTTGAAGTGCTCTGTGTTGAAGAGCTGGTGTTGCTCTGATTGCCCGATGACGAATTGGTCGAGTTGGTTTTTGTTGTTAATGTGCGGGCAACTCCTCTTCCGATCTCATATGCCGACTTGCGAGCTCTCAGCTTTCGTTCAGGCTCAATGGACCGCCCCATAGACGATTTTGGCCGCTCGTATGGCACATTCTTAGGGGGCGGAGGAGGTGGCTGGTCGTCATCAGGCTCGCTAGTCCTTGAGTTCTGACGATGCATTTGCTGAAACCGCTTTTCCATGCGATCAACATAACTGCTGAGCTTGTCTTCTCTGCCTCCACTCTGATAAGACACCTCTTGAGACGATTCACCGCTATATGTTTCATACCCCTCATCTTGCGCGATTCCCATCGAGGTTTTAGGCCTGCTTCGCTCCTGGTCCCTTCTAGTTGAACGATGAGACAGCATATCAAAGGATTCCGGAGACCAAGGATCGGCAGGTGGCTCAGGTGAAGGAGCTTGGCCAGGTCTTCCAAGGCCACCACCTAGTACGTCCAATTGCTCCATGACCCCATCCATGGCCTCTCTCAATGGAGAAGGGGTCATACCTCCCGCGGGTGATGGCGGAACGGAGGAGTTCCTGCCAGGGGTATACGGCATATATGACCTATCATCGAAAGATCCTCGAGAGCCATGCCTAATTGTTGGTTGTGGTGGCTGTGGCGGCCGGTAGGAATTATTTGAATTTTGCCTCGAGGGTGAGAAGGGTTGGAAAGAGGCATTGGATCCATGACGAGAGATATCAATAGATCTCCTATGCAGATCGTTGGATCCTCCTCTCGTCATCTGCCGGTGAGGAGGTGGTGGTGGGGGAGGCGGTGAGTTACCTCTATCCTGTCCTCCTCGATAAGGGACTATTTGACGATGGAAAGATGGCGCGGGAGATGGACCTCTTGAAGCATAGCCATAGCTTTGGTGCATGGGAGGAGCAGGAGAAGGCCCCCTTGCATCGTAGCCATGAGGAGGAGCTGGCGATGGAGCTCTTGAATGGTGGTAACTTTGCATTGGCGCAGGTGAAGGAGCCCTCGAGTGGTAATTGTGCATGGGAGCTGGAGATGGAGCCCGTGAGCCATAGTGGTGAGAAGGCGCCGGTGAAGGTGCTGGCGAAGGAGCCCGGAAATCATGCGCTTGAGGCGGTGCAGGTGAAGGTCCTCGTTGGTTATATGACTGAGGAGGTGCAGGCGATGGGCCTCGTTCCGTTTCATAAGTAGTAGGAGCGAATGAAGCGCCAGAGTTTTGTCGTTCCTTGGGTTTCGGGGTCTCTTTGAAGATCTCGGGTTGTTTCGCACTGGTGTAGTGAGGAGCTTTGGCGTATGCTTCGAATGGCTTTCGAAACGTTCTGGATTTTGTCGGTGCAGTACTTGGCGGTGCGTTTGGTACAGGAGCCGGAACAGATTTGGTTGTTGGGCGGAATTGAGAAGGGAGAAGCTCGACAAAGTTGGAAGGGAATGATCCCACGGTCCGTCGATCTCGGTATAGTCTGCCTACCCACCACGAACCATCACCAGCATTCAAACATTCTATTAGATCTCCCTCGATGAATCCCAGATCTCGTTTCGACTGTTTTCAAGTTAGCTTAATTTGAGGCTTTGGAGGCATGGTAACGAACCTCTCCTCCCCATGAGTATACAGCTCTACACCAACATGGGAACCTCGTCGGTAGAGGTGGTGCAGCGGGTGCCATATTGTTGCGAATGATTTCCAGCAGAGACTAAACAAGGCCCAAAGTAGGTATTTTGGACTCGAACAATTCGAGACGGGGCGGAACGAGGATTTATCGGACTGTAGATACAGGCATATCAAACACGATTTTGTCGGACAGGGCTTAACGACCAAAAACACGATATGCGAGGGCCCAAAACGAAGAAGTCTCAGGAAGGCGGATATGGTTGTGCAAAGGTAATGAATGAGGAATAAGAAATAAATTACCACAGATCGTGGGATGTACAGCAAGGCAATACAGAGGCCTCGAGAGTTAGGCTCTTGTAAAACTAAAAGAGCGCAAGAAGCGTGTTGAAAAGAAACGACGGTTTGAAGCTACGCCTGTCAAAAAAGCGGTAGGACAGCTGCGGTGCTCGAGCGTCTGGCGTCACAGCTGAGAGAGGTCGAGGTTGCTAGGGCAACACGAGATCGGCGGGGTTTGGCGGTTCAGTTGTCCCACGGAAGCTTTGGCCATTTGCATGCAAGGGGAGTTTTGGACTCAACTGAGACAACAGAAACAATGTTGGATTGAGAAAATCGACCTGCCTAGGCGAGTCACAAAGAAGTTAGCATACCAGAGGGGGAAAATCATCAGATAGTCAGAAAACTTTTCTTCGGAATCTTCACTTCTTTCTTGACAAAGGCTGGATCTTGGCTTTTGTGGTCTTCTTCTTAAAAGTTCTTTTCAAGTTACATGTTCACTACTAGGAAAGATAAGGCTGATCTGTGATACCCACCTGGTACTCCGTACACACGGGGCTCATGCATATTTCTTCTCGATCGTATTTTCATCTGAACATTATCGTGAGTCGGAAAAATCGGCAATGTGCAGCTGTCGTGTCACTCTTCTGTCAATGGTTCAAGGTGCCCTACATGGGGGTGGCATCATTTTTCGCATAGGTAGGCAGTATTTAGATTCAAGTACCAAGGCAAATATTAGAGGGTGGTCCATTTCTACCCTGCGGTCTAGATGCTAAAGTCAACGTTGCTGGGGATCGCAAACGTGCATTGGCCATCCTCCAAACTTGGAGCTGGGTGTGAGGCTGTGGGTGCATTTCCCCATCTCGCTTTAACTGGGGCCCTGTTCTGTCCGGTTGCAGTGTTGCATATCATGAAGATCCTGGGAGCATATAACAAACAAGACTATGATGAGAGACGGGGATATAGCATGAAGATAAGGAATCCCCCATCAAGTTAACACACTTTTTCGCTTATGCCATGATAATTTGCATTTGACATTTAGATATTGCCCATCTCATGGAATCTCATCACCCCAGATACAGAGCTCTCCATACACGTAGAGCAATCAATGGATATAAAAAGAATTCATGAATGGATGCGACAGTTGTTCTAATTGATAATGGATTCTACTCTCGTGACCATGTCTCTCTACCCCATACTTCTTCTGAGACCACTTTCCTCATCCAGAATTCATTGACATCAGCAGTCTCAGTCGTTAAGAGCAACATGCACTAAAATGCCTACTACTCTCGTGTCCTAAGTTCCAGAGTTTCTTGTGCCTGGAGACGGATGAGCCGTTGTGTTGTAACCTCCACAACCGGTACCTTACCTTAGTGCGTTGGAGAGTGTGCAAGAAAACAACAGACATGATAGAAGCAGACATAAATAAGTGAGCATCTATCATACCCAGTACAGTGATGAACAAGCTCTTGGATTTCTGTCATGTAACAGTTTTCTGTTCTAACTAAGAACCCAGCCATAGAAACAAGCAATCTGGGTGGGCGCTAAGCAATGTGCCAGGGAAGACGTACAGGGCATGACAAGCTAAAAGCGACCGGGGGATAGGATCCAATAGCTCCCCACCGAGTGTGGCACGGCCTGCAACGTACCTCAGTGAGAAGTCATGAGAGACATAGCAGCTGGTATGTGACTCTTTGGCAGAGACTCCACGAACCTGCATTTGCTATATAAGCGCGGAGGGAATATTTTGAACCAGAAAATCACCCAGTCCAGTCTTTTAAATCTTAAAATTTCAGAAGCTTTCGACAATATTTGATCCTCGATCTATTGCTTACACCAGTGTCGGACCATCCACTCGATTAGCTGCCCCTCTAAGCTCCCGTCTCAAAGTAAACAAAGGGCCCGGGGGTTCCATCTGGCTATAGCTTTCGACAGGGTCCGCTTCCCAGACAACCATCCGTCTACCTTGACATTCATCCGCATGACTTTTAATAAACGACGACTCCAACTCATCGCACACGCTTTTGTATCTTGTTAATATTATTCGATTTACTCAACACACGGTCTTTGCGCATTGCATTAATCCCAGGTCTCAGCATCACCTTTGTTTATTCCGTTGTCTCCTCTGCCCGAGCAGCGTGAATCCAAACAACGTCGAGACAGTGCATGACGTCAACTCACAATGGCGGACGAAGGCGTTGCTGAGCATTATCAGGTCCTCGAGGAACTTGGCCGTAAGTATCGGGATTGGGAATATCTCTCCACATTAGCTGACGGTATCCTAGGTGGCAGTTTTGGCGTTGTCTACAAAGGCATTGAGAAAGCAACTGGCGAGACGGTCGCTATCAAACATGTAAGTCCGAGTTCGATCATCTCAGTTGCCTGGTACACGAGTTAACACACAACGTCAACAGATCGACCTTGAATCCAACGATGATGATATCCAAGATATCCAAGCCGAAATCGCTGTTCTGAGCACTTGCGCCAGCTCTTACGTTACCCAGTACAAAGGCTCTTTTTTGCGAGGCCACAAGTTATGGATTGTCATGGAATATCTCGGCGGCGGATCCTGTTTGGACCTGGTATGTCTCACCATAAAATACCCCCATACGAAGTCTCAACTGCTAACCGGGAATAGCTGAAACCCGCCAACTTCAGCGAAACGCACATTGCCATTGTTTGTCGCGAACTGCTGCTCGGCATCCAATACCTTCACAATGAAGGCAAGATTCACAGAGATATCAAGGCCGCCAACGTTCTCTTATCCGAGACCGGCAAAGTCAAGCTTGCCGACTTTGGAGTTGCAGCCCAATTGACCAACATCAAATCGCAGCGAAACACCTTTGTCGGAACACCTTTCTGGATGGCCCCGGAGGTGATCCAGCAAGATGGCTACAGCTTCAAGGCCGACATTTGGTCTCTAGGTATCACAGCTATGGAGATGGCCAACGGCGAACCCCCCTTGTGTCACATCCACCCCATGAAGGTCCTCTTTCACATCCCGAAAAACCCGGCTCCTCGTCTTGAGGGCAACTTTAGCAAAGATTTCAAGGACTTCATTGCACAGTGCCTCACCAAGGACTACGACCGTCGACCATCTGCCAAAGACCTACTACGCCACCGTTTCATCCGTAATGCGGGCAAGGTGGAGGCTCTGCAGGAACTTATTGCCCGTCGACAGATGTGGGACGCCAACCAAAACAGACAGAAGCATCCCATTTACTATCAAGAAACCCTTCAGACCATGACCCCTAAGGATGAGCAGCAGGAATGGGTCTTTGACACAGTAAAGTCTGTCGCACCACCTCCCAAGAGGCCGACGATCAAGCAGCACCGAAAGCCCTCATCCATCTGGAATGCCGAAGAGGCAATGAAGAAGCTGGATGTCAAGGATGGTCCTCTTGGAGGAACTTCTCCCGCCCCGGGTACTGTCAGAAAGTCAACAGTCCGACGAGCACCGTCTGTCGCTCAAGAAACATCAATGAGGCCTGGTTCTCCCCGGGGTTCCATCGCTCCTAAGAGACCTCTCCAGCCAGATATGTCGTTTGGCAATTCGGGATCGACTATGCGTCTTTTCAGAAGAGTCCCTTCAGATGGTTCAAACGGGAGTCAAGGGAACCGACCAGTCTCCCCCGACGATGTCTTCTGTGACGAGAACCTTCCCCGTCCTACCGCAACCCCAGTTGAACCGTATGGCAAGGAGGCTGTACTGGGAAGACGCTTGTACAACAAAGCTGTGGAGCCTTCTCTGGCCGAGCTGCACGCTCAGACTTCTGCGATGCAGAAGCGAGAAGCGCTGGCTAAGTTATCTGATGCTTTCGCAGCCTTGGACGCAGTTGATCCTGAGGGGGCATATCACCTTATGACGAGTATGGTATCATCAATCTCCCAAGATAACAAGCTCAGCGCTACGATCCTTCGACAGCCTGCGCAGAAGAATCCTAGTGACGGCACCCCGCAGGGTACTGTGATTGTCAAGAACACCACCCCTGCATCGAGTCCAACTAAACTTGTCATGGCTTCAAACAATCCTCACTTGCGCAGTCATCGACGACGTCATGCTGATACTCCCACAATGTACGAGAAGAACTTTGACCCCGAGAAGTTGGCCACTGAGAACAAATACCCTGGTCAAGAGGCCAGATCTGGCATGGAGCATTGCAAGCAGTTATCCGACGTGCTCTACTCACGTTGGGTAGACGGTCTTCGAATTCGTTGGCCTGCTGTCTGATTATCAGGCGTGCTTGGCAGAGATGAATGATTTAACATGACGGCACTGCGCCTTATATGTTGTACGATTCGTATGCAGTTTCTTTTGCTACTCATTTTGCATTGTTTGCCTTCCGGATGGAAGATAAAAGCGAGTCTTCGAGGAGCTTATTGGCAGCCGTATTTTCATCAGCATTTGACGACCCCGGTCTAACATGACGCTCACGATATAACGATATGTCGCGGATGATCTCATTGGCCTGGTCAACTAGTTTGGTTTTCCTGTTTTTCTGCGAGGCGCGTGGGGCGTTGTAAGGATTGCATTTAAGAACATGGATGGTACGGAGGCAACTCTTGTTTTAATCTTTCATTGCATTGCAGCTGTTTCGATGTTGGCAGGTAGACAATTAGATGCAGGCACAGCCTAGACTTGTTAGTTGAGTACAGTAAGAGTCTGAGTATAGTGCAGCCAAGAACTGTATCCAATAATCTAAGTGACAATGACGACCTTTCCTCAATGACTGTATCGTGCACACGCCAGCTCAACATTTATCAGGAAGCATCGCTGGGCCCAAGAGCCAACTTGATTCTCCAATTCTTGAACTCATCAGACAAGATATCGCCGTGACCTGTCTCCTCCACCTTGAATAGCTCGATTGTTGGTGACTGAGGCTCGCGTCTTATTCTCCAAATGCCCTCATCGTTTATGTTTTCTGTTA
Source organism: Fusarium denticulatum (assembly GCA_013396175.1). Lineage (NCBI taxonomy): Eukaryota > Fungi > Ascomycota > Sordariomycetes > Hypocreales > Nectriaceae > Fusarium > Fusarium denticulatum. The sequence goes on along the minus strand of JAAOAK010000087.1, from coordinate 200,859 downwards.
GCCCTTTTGATGAAGCAGATTAGCGATTGGCCCATTCATAACTGTTAGCAGTACTTACACTCTAAGAAAGTGGCGGCAAAGTTGACACACATGTCGGCGTTCCATTTGGGATTTGGGTCGGCATTGACCATATCGGGAATACGATGCGTTTCCATCTCCCTTGCCTCGACCAGAATGCCATCCTGCGTGCGAAAACCGACAACAATGCGCGGCACACCAAGAAGAAATGACTGTATCCAGTACTTCATGAGCTTTCGTTTGAAGTTCTCCATACCGCCAGCATTGCGGATCTCGGCTGATGTCTTGAGTTCAACCCAGTTGATGGGGCTGCCCTTTTCTTCAGGTTTGGAATCCCAGACTGTGAAATGTGAGTTAAAGAAAGGAGAACTGAAGGGGTTACCCACTGGCATCAACTTCGCCACCAAGACATAGAACAGATTTGCCGATACCCGTGCGGACAACAGAGCAATATTGAGCTTTATTGTTGACGACTTCATTCTCTCGATTTTCGATAAAGTCGCGGGACGTTTCTGCCCAAGGCGCTGGCAGAGTCGACAACGTTTCAAACTTGTATCCTAGATTGCGATGTGAGCAACCGTAACATACATTTGAAACAGAGACACACACCCCAGAACTGCATTACTTCTAATGGTGGTCCTCTTCTTCGTTTGTTGTTTCCCTCATTGGATCTGGAAGCGATCTTGTCGGCGTTGTTCTCTTCGATGAAGCTTTATAAATCAATTTCCAACATCAACATCTCTGGGACTCCTTGGACTTACATGCAATCCTGCGTGGTCAACTTGTCAGTGGTTTTGACTTAAGGACGGGTATATCATCTTGGACCTACTTGGTACAAAGTGGCATTCATCTCAAAGCTATACGTCGATGAGCCAACGGATGAAAGACAGCAGACCACTGGTAAAAACCTACCCGTCCATCTGGTCAAAAGGTGCTGCCATGATCTATGCCTGTAGATTAGCTACTGAGGTCAGAGTATCCATGGGCAAGAAAAGCCGAACCTTTGTCATCATACCTCTCCATGTGACAACGTTAGCATCAATCTTCTTGCCTGTTTCTTGTTCGTGTGCAGCGATAGTCTTGAGGAGACTGTCAAGGTGATCATCTCCGGTATCGTCCAACTTCTGAAATGTATCAAAGCCTTTGGAGAGGTCAGCCCCAAGCTGTGGTGTGTAATAGTACTTGAGAGATGAGTCGTCTAGGTGAAACTCATGGTTGTCGTCGTATGAAAAGCAGGCAAACTCCTGTGAAAGGTTTAGTATAAGCCAGACGGATAGTTATAGAATGGCTCGCTATATTGGATTGCACCTTTGGTCTTTTGACAGGCTGACTTGCACCAGCAAAGCGGCCAATGGGTTGAACCGAAAACCGCGCCGACATGATTCTCAATAGAGAAGACACCTGTCTCATTCGACGACAATGATATGGCGATGTCCAGGTTCGGCTAGTACGTGTAGCGTTTCTGAATAAGATGAGGACTAGAATTCGCGTGAAAGGCAATCTCTAATGACTGTAGCACTTTTGTCTTAATGTATGTTGATGGAAGTCCGAACAAGGTGTGACGCTACTGCTCAGGTGTCCCGATCAAGTTCATGGGGATGGGGGTTTTTAGTGGAGGCTTGCAGTGGCCTTGTTGTGCCTTGCTTTAGCGCTTACACGAGCTCCAGGTTCAAGAGCCGCAACTTGACCACTAATACAAGTGCTTCATAAATACCAACCTGCGAACCTACCAACTTGAATCTGCTTTGAGACATCAAGGCTGCAAACAAGATAGTCTCCTAGTATACTAGATCACAGAGTCGCTGGTTGCTTCGGTTGAAGGCCTAAGATAGATGCCTGCTTGCTTGTGTTAAGACCAAACGACATGACACCAAGGGTAAGCTGCGTTGTTGGAGATCAGCTAACGTAGAGCAAATGCGAGGAATAAAAAAAACCAGGCTCATTGTTTCCTAATTGACGTAGAAAAGCCACATAATCGTTCGGACAGCGTCTCAGACTCTCATTGCGTTTGATCTGCCTTCTTGCTTGGCCTGTGACCCCCATGCCCAGTCCAATATTTGATTCTTCGTCTGGTTTGCTGCCCTAGGACTGGAGAATCACAAGTGAGGAATCACTTTGGGGTGTGTGCAACACGCTCATCAAAATTGAATGGCATTTGCCTGCCTGTGTAGGGTACAGAAAATGCGTTCACTGTTTGGGCTAAGGTACCTACTAGAGGTACCTCACCTTGACTGACTTGTTTGCCCGAGGGGATTCTAAGCCTTGGAGATGGAAGCTTCACAACCAAAAATTGCAAGAAGGAAGGCACCTTCCACTCTCACGTTACACCTTCATCTACGGTATCTTACCCCATTTTCTCTATCACAAAAAACTTCATTTTAACTCTGAGCTCTGAACTCTTTTCGATTTCTGATTCTTGCCTCAACTCAACACCTGCACCTCGTGTAACTACACTCATCCACTGAAGCGCGCCCTGCCTTTCACCTGGGCCCCCTGTCCCTTCTTTCACTATTCTTGCGCCTCACGCCCCCAAGATCCACTAGCTTGCCTTAGGACCCTGATCTCTCACCCTGAACGCACACTATCCTTGGCCTGACCATCACGTGCATTCTAGCGGGAATTGATCGACGACGTTCCCAGAGCATTCCCCAAGCTGCTTCTGTTTAGCAGCCTTGCTCATAACCGCGGCGCGCAACCATCGACTTATTTCAAGCGTTGACCGCTGAAGCCGGTCGCCGCAGGTCATCGTCGCTGGATAGATCTTATCGCAGCTTCGTTATTGCGCTGGATTATTTGCCACGCCCGTGTGCTGCACTCCTGTGGCCTTTCGGGTTCGGCTCTCTAGCTATCATCCCACGCACGTTATACCAGCGTACCCATGGTGAGAACGCGCAAAGAAGAGAATCAATCCACAACAAACACACCCAGAACCTCTTCAGTGCGCAAATCGAAAAGAAAAAGAAAAGGGCAATCCCAAGACAGTGAACCTGAACTTGTCCAACAGTCGCCTGCCAGAAAGCGCAGGAAGTTGGGCAAGAAGAAAGAGTGGTGGAACATTCGCCGGGTCATTGATGAAGAGTACAGTGGTGAGACTAACCACCGGTGTTTTGTAGAGTGGGAAACTGACTCTGACGGTGAGACTTATGAGAACGAGTGGATTCCGGTTTGTGCCCTGTCAAGTTCATAAGACGAGATCACATACGCTAACCTATGCCTTAGTACAAGGATCTCAATGCTGGAGCATTAGAGGATTGGGAGAAACAGAAACAGAAGAAAGAACGTGAAAGGACAGAGCTCGAAGCTCAACGTCGTGAGACAAGAAATCGACGAGGACTTCGAGATCTCACACCTCGTCAGGGTAAATCCGAGACGCCTGTGGATTGCAACCAACAACAACAGCCGAAACTTGATGCATCAGCTCATGACATATCTCGATTCGATTCTCACGAGCAAGACGTACGGCCAAACCGCAGTTTCAGGATTAAATCTGAAGAGCCTGTGCCTTCATTTATCTCTGCTTCATCTGTTGACGCCGAATCTGTGAGCTCCTACGAATTCTCGAGGGCACCTACTCAAGGTGTTGTTGTTGTGTTGAGTAAGCCTGACAACTTCGACCCATCTGAGTATCAGAGTGTCACTACTCAAAACAGTTCTCAAAGGATTGCGGATCTTGAGGATGATGATCAGCGAGTCACATTTGCATCACAACTAAGTCAAGACACCATCCCAGATTCCCAAGATTTATCCGGAAATTGGGACTATCAAGATCGCGAGAGCCAACCTGCTGCTAGACCTGACTTTGTTCCAACAAGTCCTGAAACACCCGAAGATCCATCATCATCTTTGGCCGAGGACAGTCCTGGAAGCAATCGCCAAGTTCGAGAGGTTGTATGCCAGAAAGGGGTACACAATCGCGAATCCATCGCCAGTTCCCCAGAGAAGGAGGCTTATCAACCTGACAACGCTCCTGAGGGTCTGAAGACGGAGTATCCTGATTCCGAAAACCCTGAAGACAACCTATCACCCACTGATTTTGGGGGGCTCACCGGCGCGGCTCATCAGGACGACCAGACTGAGGACATTGACAGTCTCAAAGAGATCAACGATTTAGAAGGTGAAAATACTGAGAACCGTACCACTGCCAACAATCAGATATTCGACGAAGATAATCTCGGCTCGACCAGGGGTATTCGAGATACTTTATCGCCGGAGAACGAGAGTTTTGAAACCGCCAACTCTCAAGCTAGCCATCCCTTGAACAACCGAGACTTGCCTGTGAATCAGGACCCATACGGCCAAGATAGCGTCTCGGTTGACCAAGGTTCTGGGGACGGGCAGCGAGTGGTTCACGATCACGTCCTTGATTCTTTGAGCCGCCTTCCATTCGAAGACGAGACTCTAGGTAGCCAGCAACCGGGTGTGGAGCAGGGTGCGCCAAGTCATCATCACCCCACAGGGGATCGAGACGAAAGACGTCAACTGCATTTCAAAAAGGGTGACGCTAACCCCCAGCGCCCTGATAACCCAACTGGCGTGAGTGGCGGAGAAGATCTCTCACAGCCACAGCCACTATCCTCCCCAAGCAAGCGGATTGATATCATCTTTCCAGATTCACAGGGCGACTCGAGCCTATCCACCGACCTGAACATCATCACGGGCAGGACTTCAACGCTTGTATCAAAGACCCAGGTTACCCCCCTCGCTTCACAGACCGAAATTGTTCCGGATTCCGCTGCGGCTGGCTCAGAAATCATACCGTCTCGTCAACCAGGCCACTCTCACACTGCAGCATCCGAGGGAGAGATCCTTCTTGATAGTTTTTTGCCCAGTGACCAAAGCATCCGGCACATCCTGGAGGAAACAGCTGCATCTCCACGAAGTTCTCCGGGTTCACAAAGGACACAGAAGCCCCAAATATACCATTCTCAACCCCAAGGGTCGTACGGCGCCTTAGACATCTCTAGTTCTCTCTCTTCCGCTGTTGGGACTCTCAACAAGACTGCTCACCCAAGAGCCACAATCGAAACTCAAGCGAGCCAGGAGGAGACTTTTGAAGCGTCGCAGCTTTCTAAACCCCAACCCGAGGAAAACAGTGTTTCCGGTCAAAGAATAGGCTCCAACCAGAGATCGCCTTCTCTTTCAACCATTGCACAGACCAGTAGCGACTCTCAAGGGCTTGAAAAGCCTCGATTGACTTCCAAACAAAAAATGGAGCGCCCAGGTTCACAACCACGGGATTCAGCTGTCGATGAGCTAAAGAGCTACATCGATTTCGACAGGGACTCGGCGTTGACACATGCTGGTGACTCTCTCGAAGAGAACCTCGATGGCACACCTTACGAAGCAATCGCCGATGAAGAATCGGTTCCTGATGCCAGCGCAAGTAGCCATGCTGCTGTCCTTCAGTCTCAGCCAGTTTACTCTATGGGTCCCTGGAAAGCACAAGCTCTAGGGACCAACTCCGACACTCCTGTGTCTTCAATAGCGCCGGCAGCCATTATGGCGGACCCTTCCACCTCTGCAGTTGCCAGGATGCGAGAAGAGCTCAGTAGGAGATTTGCTGAATCAGACGTATCCCTGACCCATTCTATTATTAGCCAAGAAGAGGAAGATAGCCTACTCCCTGCAACAATATCCCCCACAGTCATCAGTATAGTAAATGAACCAGTTGCGTCAACCCACACCTTGAACTTTCCCAACCATGGTTCAGTGCCCACTGAAGTTGAAAGTTCAGGGCACTCTATTACTATGGGTCAAGTTCCAGTCGACCAAGTTTCTCTACTGTCAGAATCTTCAGGGCAGAACGGTTTTTACGCGCAAACGAAAGTCACTCTCCCAATGCAGGCGAGCAGGCGTTCTTACTATGGAGAGGTAATAGAGGACCACAAAGACGAAATCCAAGCCTTTAGCCGTTGCTTCACTGGCGAGACTCACGAGGAGCCCAGTGAAGAGCTCACTAAAAAGATCAAAAATCTTTTCGAGAGGCTCTTCGAGATTTGCGACTATCCTCAGGGTGTCATTGGTAGTGTTCTTGAGACGCTGCCCAGCTCTGATCTCGCCCGATACTGTTGTGATGCCAATCCCAAATTCAGTTTCTTATTTGAGCTGATGGCTGCACTAGACGGGAAGGAAAAGGAGATCTTGATTGTGGTTGGGACCAAGGAACTGGTGCGACTACTTTTTAAACTTGCTGAAGCGGCAAACGTTGAATGCTCGGCAGAAAGCATTAACGAGCATGCCAAATTTGCTTCATTTGCAAGAATCAGTATTGCTTTGACCAGCGAAGACTTCGATCCTTTTAGCTTCGACGTCATTATCGGCTATGACTATCGTTATCCAAGTTCGTTGATCGCCAGGCAATTGTGTGACCATTCTTCTCAGAAGCCGCCGCTAGTACTACGACTCGTGACAACGTATTCGATTGAGCATGTATATAATACTCTGCAGGGCGCAACGTTACTCGAGACCCAGAACGCAATTCTCGCATCTACTGTAAGTGCAAGCCGGTATCTCGAAGAACCAGAAAGAGGTTACTGCGAACCCCACGAAGTCGCAGAGATATTTGCGAATTATTTCAATGGAAATACCGACACATTGAATTGGGAGCCTCAAGGTATCCCAGATGACGTTCTTGATATCTTCGAGAATCCGGGGACACAGACCCAGCTGCCTTTTACAGGGGACGCCTTATATGGAAATGACTTGAAGCGGAAGCATGTAAGTATCGACTTGTATCTTGAAGCTCACATTGCTGATCACCCTCAGATTAATGATGAAGGGGATGGTGATGCTAAACGAATGCGCACTCTTCCACTTCGCGATCTGCCGACTGGCACCAACAATCCTCCTATGCCCATTGCAGTCCGCCAGATGCTCGAAAGTGCTACCGTCCGAAGCGAAACCAGGGACAGAAAAGCAATGATCTCAGTGCCTTTGGTAACTCTGGAGACAATCCAGGAGCAGGTAAGCACCATGGAAATGAGAGATGTGGCAGTATCTAAATTGTTCTAGATCGACGAATACAAGCGACAAACTGTGCAAGCAGGCGAAGTCGAAGTTGAACTCAAAAGCTACATCAGCAGACTCGACAAAGAATTGAAGGACCATCGGAAGACCTTGAGTAAGATTGAGTCTTCTAATCGTGCTGCTCTTCAAGATCGAACCGTGGCTGAAAGGGAGAGGACCCGAACCGAGAGTGTTGCGGCAGCTGCCGCCAAGGTTGCTCAAAAGGAGAAAGAGAAGCAACAACAGCGAATTGATGAACTCGAATCAGTCATTGCGCGCCTCAAGCAAAATCCCGAGGCAGCCGAGAGGGAAAAAGCATTGAGCGAGGTGAAAGGGCAACTGCAGCTCTCAGAAAGCAGGCGAACGAGCGCCTTGAACGACGTGGATTTCATGAAGAGCCGGTACCAGGATGTCGACGCTCAAGCTTTGAAATTGGCAAATGAGAACAAAGCATTGAAGATCCAAAACGAAGAGTTGGAGCAAAAGACATCAGAGAACTTGCTTGCCATTCACGCACAGAATGTTGCTATGGAACGTCAAGAACTCTTGGAACAAATTGCCAGCCTCCAAGCACAGCTCCAGCAACGAGACGCTGAGCTATATAATGCCAACCAGAGACTGGCCAGTGTTTCAAATGGCCGAAACACTCGGGGCGGTAGCATGCCTCGCAGCCCTCGTGTCCCAAGTGGAATGAGCCCACGACCCCGGGCAGCATTCTCTGCTAGTCGAGGGACGAGCCCTATCGGCCCTGGTCAACCATTCGTGGGACAACAGGCAGGAAATGGAAGATGGAATCACTTACAATAAGAGCTACAGAAGGCAGATGTATGAGAGTATGATGATACCAATCCTTTACATGTTAAGGCTATCATGGAATTTGGCGTATGGGACTGGCAATTGGGAATGCATAGCCTCCACCCTAGTATACAATGAGCATCTATTTGAGATGTGTAGAATTTTGACCTTTGCTTCTCGTGAATGTCAAAGACAGTACTGACATGCCAAAATCTGTTATCGCAGGGATTTTGTATATTAAGCCTTCTTTGACGTAAAACCTCAAGTAGTGTGGCTTCAGTGAAGATGGAAGATAAGTCACTCAGGTGGATGAACAACGAACTTCAGATATACAAAAAACTCTTAACATTGGAGGAGATTAGCAAAGAGCAAGCGTCGCCAAGTCGCACTTAAGGCTATAACACGATCGATTTGGGGCTGCCACAACCAAACTCCCCCGTCTACCTCTTGGGTCTGAAATTCTCTTCCGTTTCGGCCAACATCCAGTATACACGGGGCTCAGAACACTGAGACCAGGGGACAGTCTACTTTTCCTCGGGGTACAGCTCCTCCTTGAGCAACACACCAAGCTCTTCTCGAAGGGGCTTGAGCTCCTCAAGGTACTGCTCGTACTGGCCCTTGTTCTCAACCTTGGTCTTGATACCTAAAGAACAACAGTTAGCAATGTGGCTAGGTTAGGGAATTCCCTTGCAAGTCGTCGATGGTTTTCAGCAAGCGCAGTCCGTATCGAGTTGGAGTCACTGCGCTGACAGAACTCAAGTAGGGTAGTTGAGACGCTGCAGATCCATCGGTCGAGTGGACGACGACAAGGTGGAATTGATTGACAAAATTTCGTACCTTCGAAGATGCGGACGGCAGTGCCGAAGTCGTTAACCCTTCGGGCGGCTTTAAGGGCGGCAGCGATCACCGAGGGGGCAGGGACGAGATCGTAAGCGAAGGCGTTGTTGAGGTTGCGCTGTGGTTTGGTGATAAGCCAAAGTCATACGACATTTTCGGGAGCCAGCCTGAGAGCAGCGAGCTCTACCCCGTGGGGCAAACATACCTGAAGCTCGAAAACGTCTTGAACACCATCAAACTCCTTCTCGAACCTGCAGAGAGGAATGGTTTAGCAATTGAGTTCCGCAAGAAACCTGTGCGGCTGCATTGGAGAGTATTCGGGCGAAATCGCGTGGGGACAGAGCTCTAGGCGGGCTTTGCGGCATCTTTTTCCCACAGCCGCAAGACAACCACGCAAAGGCTCCAATCCTCCCACTCGATTTGCGACACCTTTCCACAGCACAGAAAACCGACGTTCCAAGCAACCGGCAGGCCATTGGGTATTAGGCGTGATCCTACCTGGCAGAGAACTCCTCAAAGGTCTCCTCGGCGTGCTCGCTTCGTCGGGGAATCGAGGTGGTGAAGTGGGCAACGGCCAAGCGGGCAACCAGGGGCTGGACAGCAGGTCGAATGGGAGCAGCGCGAACGCTACGGGCGACACGAATGAAGGCGGACATGTTGGAGAGGAGAGGCGTCTGTTGTCAGAGACTGGAGATGTCTGTTGTCGGAGACAAGTCGTGTATTGGTAGAGGTAGTGGGCTGGCTTTTTCCGGCTCGGGTGATGACTGCAGAGTTGTTTGGGCGAGAGGATGGGCTGAGGATTGATGACTAAGGCGAGGCTAGACCAGATTGCGTAGTTGTGGGCTATAGTGCGAATTGTGCTGCAAGTTCACACTAAGTGCGAACTTTGATGGAAGTGACAGTGTATGTACTGTACTTCAACGAGCTTACTTCCAGTTAGCTTCCATTCGTCATTGCCGCAGGGACCTGGCGCGGTAGTCCAATTGATCATGGTAGCTGAATAAAGTAGAAACCGACGGTAGCTTCATGCCACACATGTTGAGACTATGGAGCTTGGTATTCTGGACCAAGAGTCTTCCAAAAACAACTTGAACTTGGCTCAATCCAGTCAACTGTAACGTCCTGCGCTCTATCGGCAAGGCTGTCTTCGGTGACAGGGAATTGGAACGTGGAAACCGCCAATAGCTGGACTGGCATTGAAATTATTACGGCACCCACCATTTGACTGACAGCTGCGAGGTAGCCACACCTTTAGACGTTAGCACCGCCACACGGCAGCCACAAGTGACGCGAACTTCTGAGTTTGAGATGATGGAAGGTGATGTGAATTGAGCAATCAGTTAAGCGAAACCTTTATCAAGGTTCTCACATAGGCTTTTAGTTTAGCTCAGATGAGCCGTGCTGAGATTCGTTGAAGTATTGATCGATCCAGACATGGGGGAATCTCCGATATTTGTATGGAACCTTGGTTCGAAATTACAATGACGAAGGATTTGCAAGTCAACTAACTACGTATCTTAACTCGGGTGCTGAAGTGACCATTGGCCATCGCGAAGATCAAGCCTCGTGCTTTCGAGTACGTAGTTGTTATTTTCCGGTCTCACTATGAGCGAATCAAGCTTGCAAATGCCATCTGACAACCTGACATTATGTCGTCGTGATACGATGTACGGATATTATGCCATTGTCTAACGGGCTTTTATCCCGGAGTTTGACGTGGCCAATGAGTTTCGATCGGGCTACACCATTCGGTCATCACCGCAGTCTTGGCATCCAGTAAGCCTCGGGACACGATCTCACAGGCACAGGCACAGCATCAGAGTCAGACAAGTGTAATAAGCAACGGTTGGGCACAAGCCTCAGGGGACCTCATTAGCATAGGTATTGTGTCGTTATGGCATCTCATAAATCACGTGTAGCTTCTAAACATCCTCGTTTCATTGGTGCATCCGGAGAACCCGGCATATTCACATGTAATTGCAGTGTGGAGTGAAGCCTCATCTCGGGCATAGGTAGCATGCATGCATGCGCGTGCAGTACGAGTGCTTCCTCCTGTGAGCGCGTGCCATGGTTTTTCGAAAGGAATTAGAAGACAGTAGCCAAAAAGCGCACGAGCCTGGCCAATTCTTGGTACCCGGGGCGGGCCTGTTGGTGAAATAAGATATACGCATGGCCATTGGGTGAGTCCTCGAGATGCCCCCTACAAGATGTACTAGTGGCACCTCGATGGAAGGAAAGTGCGGTGCCAGGTGCCACTTTCACTTTACTGCTACAGCGTCCGCGGCAGCCGAAGATCCAATCTGCCCGGTAAAAGTGCGATTGAGGGAAGGTAGCGGTGCGGATTGAAATTTCCCCTTTTTGATGCGCCGTCCTCCTCTGGCTCTCCCTCAATTAAAACTCTACTCTCCTTCTCCCCTTTTATCTCCTTTTTAATTCTACGCATTCCCACAATCGCCGTTTACCTGGCTTCTTCTTTAAACCATTTCATCTCTCCGGAGAACCTTCTTCTTCTTGTCATTCCTTGTCAGTCTTTACTTGTTCGTCTTTCACGTGTCCTCCCCCGCGCCATCGGCTCTGTCGCGTCTTCGAGAAAAAAAGCCACGTCGAATACGTAACTCGGCTACTCCAAATCCCCTACTTAATAAACGGTCCCGCGGTCAACAATTGTGTCGGTTTCAACGTACAATTCGCCCATCATGTCTGCGTCTCCCGCTACTTTCTACGAGCAGCTTCCGCTGCCAACCATCGACAGGCCTTTTGGCGTTCACCTGTGGCCCATCTTTGACAAGGCATTCACTGCTGTTGTCGGCTACTCCGCCAATGACTTCAAGTTTGTGCCTTTCGAGACCCCCATGTCCACTCTCAAGTCGACATCGATCTTCATCGTTATCTACTATGCCATCATCTTCGGTGGTCGCGAATGGATGCGCAACCGTGAGCCCTTCAAGCTCAAGGGTCTCTTCCTCATCCACAACCTCTACTTGACCCTGATCAGCGGTACTCTCTTGGCTCTCTTCGTTGAGCAGCTTCTTCCCACCGTTGTCCGTGGTGGCATCTTCCATGCTATCTGCGATGCCGAGGGTGGCTGGACCCAGCCCCTTGTGGTCCTGTACTACGTAAGTTTCCAACGAAAATTTCCATGCACCCCCAGCTAACATTTGCGACAGCTCAACTACCTCACCAAGTACCTTGAGCTCCTTGATACCGTCTTCCTTTTCCTCAAGAAGAAGCCTTTGAGTATGTTTTCGCTCCCAGTGCGACGTTGACAAGCTAACATTACCAGCCTTCCTCCACTGCTATCACCATGGTGCCACCGCCTTCCTTTGCTACACTCAGCTCATCGGTTCCACCTCCGTCTCTTGGGTCCCTATCGTATTGAACCTGCTCGTTCACGTCGTCATGTACTGGTACTACTTCCAGAGCGCTCGTGGTGTCCGTGTTTGGTGGAAGGAGTGGGTTACTCGTCTCCAGATCATCCAGTTCGTCATTGATCTCGGCTTCATCTACTTCGCCTCCTACACCTACTTCACCTCGACCTACTTCCCCTGGATGCCTAACGCTGGAAAGTGCTCTGGCGAGGAGTTTGCTGCCTTCTCTGGTATTATCACCATCAGCTCTTACCTCGTTCTGTTCATCTCCTTCTACTTCGCCACCTACAAGAAGCAGGGCAAGGCTCCTACCGGCCGACAGAGTCTCCGACGCATGTCCCAGGCTCCTCTCCCCGACCCTCACCTGGTCCAGACTACTCCTGTCAAGAAGTCCAATGGTGCCACCGCCACTGGCTCCAAGACCAACGGCTCAGTTCGATCCCGCAAGGCCTAAATGTCTTGCTAAGACTATGTCGAATCGGCAAAAAGGTATTCGGATGAGTACATCAGCCTATATTGATATATTCTCATTTTGGTAACGACTGCATAATGCTACGCGAGCATTCGAGCCATTCTCGCGTTGGAGTTCGATCTGGATTGATCTCAGCGACTTCATTACGTATATAAACAATTTGGAGATTCGCTTTTTTCTGACAAATGGGCGGCTCGGTTGGTTTTGAAGCTGAGACCTGCTATGAATAATAATCTTTATGTGGGTAGCGGTAATGATGGAGGGTGTTGACGATGCTTCTCACGGTTTTGAGTTTACAGGGCGAACACGGGGCATTTGAAAGGACGGGCATGGTTATTGGGACACAAGTCTCGGCCGACGTTGAGCGGCCCCAGGCTACGACGATCTATCTAGGACCCTTGTAATCAATTTCTGAGCTATGTATGATAGAATTATTGATTCTCTCAGTTGTTGAGCCTGAGAGATGAATGAGCCAATTGATGGATCACTCACTTCATTATTGTCCCACTTGGAGAATCTTAAGCTGAGGTGTGATTTGTTATACATGCTACTGGAAGAAGCGGGTAGCGGTATTCGATACGAGTATTAACAAGTCATTGGTAGCTTGTCATACATTCATTCCATCTGCCAGAGTCAAGAGGCAAGCTGTTAGCTTCCACTAGGTCACGAATCTACTTCAACGGTACAGTACATAGAGTACATAAGAGATCGACACATCGAGAACAAATAAGCTTAATGTTTAGTACGTTCCTTTTAGTGTCTTTCTCCCTTTTGACCTTATCGTAACTCAAACCATTGTCCTTGAGATCGTAAGCTTGGAATTGTGTTCTCAGTGTTCACATCCACTGCATATGCTGGCCCTACAAATGTGTAGCGATCCGTTGCATCTGGCCTCAGGATGACTGGCTCCTTATATCCCCAGAGAGTACAAAGCCTATCTCCTTCAAGAACGTCAAAATCAACTGCGCCTAAGTATCCCTGACTTGTCTCGAAGAATCTGTAGTTGTAGAGTACTGGCATGATTCCTGATACAGCTTTTTTTCGTTTTTCGAGACTCCAGGAGCTGATTTCTTCAATGACATCAAGTCTGACTTTCACGGAAGCCAGTTCTGATGGAGAAAAAGCCATGTTGAGAAGACCATGATCCCAATTTGAGCTCCAGGTTTTTGTGACAGTCTGGGACTTGGACATATTGAAATAGGTGATCAGCATGGCCAGATTCAAAGAATTATCGACAAGGTCCTGAGAGACCTTTCTGATTTTGTCCATGGATAGTAGCCTGATAATAGCCTGGGCAGCCGGAATCCCTGTAGCATACTTCGAGTTCCGCGTAGTGAAAGAGTTTGCGAAAGACATGAAGGATGCCAAGATCTGTGGATCAGAATGGTGACAGCAGTTTGTGGACAAAGTAACATGTCCCATATCTTTACCCCAACTGAATAGACTTTGTGTTTCTTCAACCACATAAGGGTAGCATACACGATGAGCGGGAGATGAAGTCGGGTCACCTTCATCGGTGGAGCGAAAATTGCTGGCACTATAACACCAGGGTGATGAAGCTTCCCTCTTCTTCCTGTAGTTGGGAACCCAGCTTGGTAGATCTAAATGGCCATATTTCCCCGTGCCCGCGAGGGACAAAAACGCAAGAGGACTGTGGACATGCATGGTTTGTTGTGTGCGTGCAGCTTTCAACCAGCCTGCAATGTACTTGGTATAGACTTGCGAGGTCGTGTTCTTGGGGCTATAGCCAGGAGTGATCGGTATCCCAGACACTCCGAGAAGACCATAGATATAATCTCGATCATCGGTGGCCTGTAAATTAGCTGCAAAAGTTGACACAGCCCACTCTTTGAAGCCATCTGGATCCGGGATCTTGGTACGTGCTTGCGCAAGGAATAGCCATGAGAGCTTCCCCCATGACATCGGGTTGCTGAGAAGGTTCCATGCTGTGTCTGGTAGGAAATCGGGCTTCTTGTCTCTGGCAACAGAAATTATACTTTGGGGGGTATCACGAAGCATAGACCAAGGAAGATTAGCTTCTCCTGAACTGATGAAGACAAGTTGTTCTGCGAGAACAATCTCTTGGAATATCCAAACTCGTTGCCAATATTGGTGTTGTAAGAAATCGGCTACGGCAGACCAAGGATCGTTCAAGTGGTTGTTTGGTAAATCGGATCCTCTGTCGATACAAAGCATAGGATGACGCCGCAACCATTCGAGATCGAATTTTGTCTTATATGGAGCATTTTGGCTGGGCGTATTCTCATGTATCTCCTTCGTGATTGTTTTGATAGTTTCAAAAGCGAGAGAATAATCTTTTGGGCCGACCCAAGCAAACGTGACATGTGCGCGTTGGAAGATACGACGCATGAGTTGAACTTGTTGAGATCTCTCATCAAGATCGTTCTGGTTGATACAAATCGCATCAGCCCAAAGGTATCTGACATTTGACTGTGATCGGAAAGAGTCATCGCTTAAGACGCAGAGAAAGGCTGAAGCTAAGTTGTCCGGAATCTTGACTGTGTTTCCTTTGATCGTGACCTGGCCATATTTTTCGGGATCGCCCCAGAGATAGGACAGTGCCGCATACTTGGGTTCATCGTCGAGAGATATAGTGACAAGTTCGAATTCTGAGGAGGGGTTTGGTGGTATTTTGAGGAGTCTAATCTCTGATGTCCCGGGGTCGAGAGGTTTGTATAAGCGCGAAGAGGCTTGGCTTATGGATTGTGAGAATAATCGACGAGTGAGAGAACGGGTGGGGATTTGTAGAAAGCGTTTCATGATTAAAACAAAAACGGGCAATGAAACGATCTCATGGTCGATTATGAACATTTCCACGAGACTCTGGGTGTGATTATAACATTTGATTGATTCAATGCCTTGCCCAAGGCTACCTCGACACAGCCCCCCAGTGGAGGGAGCCTAAGGTGCCTTGAAGATATCGATTTTTGGCCAGAAAATACACATTCACAATCTGGTGGTCTGCATCGAAATACGAATGCTAAAAACGTTTCGAACAAGCCAGGTCGTTGGCAGTGATCGTGTCTATTCAGTCTAGTCGAGTTGTGTCAGTCATTAGCCAAGACCTGCCAGCATCTTCAGTTCTTCACTGCACCATCACCAGATGAAACCGCGACCAATTGACGTCATGCTCAGGGTTCAAATTAAGCAAAGGCAAAGCAAAAGCAAACGCGAACAGTCAGCGATCCAATTTAATTCATGACTGCCGACAAAATGCGTTGGTTTGCCCAGTTAAAGACATGGGTTGTGAGCCCATGTTTGCCGTAAAAGGAACCCATTGGCTGCACATGCGAGAAGTCCTACAGCTATCACAGACAGAGAAAAGAGACACGCAGGGCAACACAACACAACGCAGTCAGGCATTTGATTCGGACTGAAGGATCCTGCCCTCATTTAGTTTCTCACCTAGAGACAGAGGCGCTTACGCCCGTGGCACTTGTAGATCCAACCCCTTTTCCGCTGACTGCATATCAGAGCAAAAGGGGGTAAAGTTTAAGCCATCCAGTGCGTTGCAATGTAATGTTTGTCGGCCTGTGATACGCAGGACAAGTTTAATATTGACGAGGTCTCTTTATTCCATTCCTGGCAGCCAAGACTTTTTTCTGTGCTCTACTTCTGTTTCTGTTTCTGTCCCTCGTCCCTCTCTCTAACCCCCTGCTGATCGATGATCCCAGTGAGCAAGGAGGTGCCGATCAGCTACAGCATCAAAGCGCAGAGGCCACGCGCTTAGAGACAAACGCCACCCTCTGAAAGTGCAGAGGAATGCGGGCTGGCGGGGTAAGGCTGCAGGCCGTTTGGATACAGCGTTTATCCCCCTGAAACATCAGCCTTGAAGAAAGATGCATAATAAGAATATTTGATTCTTGCCCTTTTGGTTGGGTTGCGCGCGCAAGCTTAGCTTACCTAGCTTAAGCTACCTTATCGCTTGGTCTTTGTTCTTTCCCATTCTCAATGCCGGATATAGAGTCTCATTCATTGGCACGCACGTGCTGCCATCCACATCCGAAAAGGCAGGTACCCTGGTGGTACCCCCTGCAATTACCTATTCAGTTCCCCAGAATTCAATTGGAGTTGGGGTTCAATCTTAATAAAGTCCCCTCGTTCACTTGCTCCTCTTCCTCTCGCCTCTCGCTTGCTGACCTGGTCTCCATTCAGTTCAGCCTCTCAAAAGAGCCTGAGCCTCTATTGTTCTTCGATTTCTGTTGCGTGTTCCTGCTCCTTCTTCCTTTCATTCTTTCTCTTCTATATCGCCATTTTTCTCTCTTTCTTATTTTGTGAGCCCTTCCAATCTTCCCTGTCTCTATCCACTCGCGATCTGTCCCTACAGCCAGACGACCGCACGCCAAGATGCGAAACCCCTTCCGACGTCGGAACAAGAAGGACAAGGCCGGTAGTGGCGGCCAGAGCTCAGACTTTATTGTTCCTATAGAGTTCCGTCCTCCTGGTGCTGGACGCCCACCGTTATATCCTCCAACTCGACACTCAGCATATCTCCTTGCGCATCTGCCATCAAAGGTGCTCGAGCGCATCTTTACTTTTGTTTGCCCGCACGCCCTTGACGAGACTTATGATACTTGTGAGGGCAGCGCAAGCTCGAGTGACAGCCGGTGCATGCTATGCGACCTTCGTGATTTAGCTCATTGTGTTCAAGTTTGTCGCGCATGGCGGCCCAGCGCGGTCAAGATCTTGTAAGTCGTGTCATGGTGGTTCGATCATGTTCAACAGCTAACTGTTTCCTAGATACCATAGCGTTCGTATCGATCCAGTCCACTACTGCCGTTTAGAAGAATGGCTTGCCGAAAAACGTAAAAAGACCTCCCGCTTTGATCGCAATGGTGTCCCTGAGGATCCTGCTCAAGCTCGTCTCCGTCTCCTCCGACGTACTGTTCGTGATGATCCTACACGTATTGGAAAGTCTGTACAATATCTGAAGCTTCCATACATGTTGCGCGAATCCTCCCAGGTTGAGCTTGCCCAGACCATCGCGGTTCTTCCAAACCTACGATATGTCGACTTGCCTGAGGGGATGTTTTGCGATGACCCTCATTACGCGACCCTCCGCCTCGAAGTCCAAGCTCGATGTCCTAATCTTCGAAAGATGACCTACATGGGAGGTTCCGAGCGAAGCCTGGCCATGCTCGCCTCGGGTCAAGTCTGGCCGAATCTTGAGGTGCTAGAATTGAATGACCTCGCGATTGATGCCATGACACTTCGTGCTGTTCTTGGTAGTCTCACCAACTTGCAGGCGCTCAAGGTATCAAACACGCCAGGTCTCTCGGACGAGGTACTTTCCTCATCAGATGGTCTTCCTACACTACCACCTATGAAGGAGTTGGTGCTGAAGGATACCCCGGGAGTGACATTAAAGGGCCTTATTGAGTATCTTGCCTGGCAAGAGACACAGCAAGCTCTGACAGTCCTGACGCTTAAGGATACAGGCGTCCACCCTGCCAGCTTGCAGGAAATTTTTACAATGGCCTCGTCTCTCAAGACATTTGCCATTCAATCCAACGTTTCTGAACAATTTCCAACCTCTGCCAATTCACGCCCACTGGCATCAAGAACGCTCGAAACCTTGCGGTTTGAGGTTTCTTCGTGTTCAGCGGGTGCCTTCTCCAGTGTAACGATGGGCTATTACTCGTATCTTGCAAGCTCCATCCTTGGCGGCGGATTTCCTAGACTAAGGCGGCTCTACGTTCACGATGAAAGTTTCCCTGACCAGTTACAAGGACTTCCACCTCCGAATGCTGCATTCGCTGGAGGGCATGTACGCACTGGGTCCAATTCATCTGCGAAATCCACTCCAGGGTTTGCCTTCCCATCATCAAACCTATCACCAACGTCAGCGAATCTTCCTGTGCCTAGGCGGCCCATGTCGAATATCCAACCACCCAGCAAACGCTTCAGCTCTAATAATCCATTCGCTCCTCGCAATCCCTCCTCGGCCGCTCCCACGCACACACTCGAAGTTTTTACCAAGAGCGACGAGTTTGGCAAATGGAACTTTGTATCAGTTGATCCAATGATCAGATCTGCTGCGGCACCGTCTCGCCGACCGGTTAGCAGCTACGGGCTGGCGGCTGATGTCACAGGGTCTGGGTGGGACCGAGGGGATGCTCGACGCAGTGTCATGGTTGGTAATGGAGCTGGCGTGTTTTTGGCCGTGCCTGGCCAAGGGGGCGACGAAGGTGCGTTCAATGGAAGCTCTGATCCATGGCGACCTCAGAGCAGTGGGGGAACCCCTCGACGCAGTCGAGAACTGTGGTAGTGGAATGCCTCTCAACAGGTTACGGTTAATCCCTGTGGGCCGTAGAGGTCTATTCCGTAAACTTATACTATTAACGTCTCCTTTGTCACCTGGGCTCTTGGCAGAGGATTGAAGTGACGGATGATGGAGCATCATGAGGTTATGGTGGATGAAGGGAATGGAAGTTGAGATTGATTAATTCTTGGGATCGGTTGTTATGCAAAATACCCTAGCAGTTAGTTGTAAAGGAGAAGTTGCTTGTAATCGCTGGTAGATTGAGGCAGCCCTAGGTTGACTGAAAGATCTATATTTCTGTAGATCTCGAAGAATAGACTTCTGCAAAGAATGTGTGGTTGGCATTCCAATGTGTTTCAGCTTTGGCTAGGGATTCAGTGATCGACGGCAATTCATTCCAGAATTAAAGTTCGATGCCTTAATTATCATACCTTTCTCTGGGACCATAATATTTTCAGAAATAACATATCGCCACGTCCTTACTATAAAAGAGAATTTACTACATCATTCTACGATGTACATGCAAGTCAACTTGGGAATTGAGGAATACTGTGCAAAGTACTCCCCTTCTGCGGTTACATCACTCACAGCACATACTATGAAGATCCAAGGGTAGAAGCAAGATTTGTGACGCTTTAGTCGATTTATTTGTTACCGGGTACGTCAATCGTGCTTCGATACTCAGGTTTCATAAACCGCATGCAGATTTATGACGTTATTGTGCATGGCGATGTGTGCTTAACATCCCTGTCATTCTGTCACTGACACTCATGTCAAAGTCCACACACCAGTTGAAGGACAGTCGACTACTATTATACCATCCATTATCTATCTAAGATATACAAAATTTCTCCCAAGACAGGTCAAGGCAGTTATCTGTTCTTAGATACTGCATCAGTAGGCGTTATCGAAGCACTCTTTGCCATTGTGGCCCAGGGCTCAGTCGACAGTGTTGTCGCATATGGAGCAGGTCTTGTATACTCGTACCCTGTAGCATTGCAACTTGACGTGATGTCCTCAAACTCGGATGCTTCTACATCGTTGTAACTTATACCTGCCTCCAAATCTATTCTCAAGGGCGCCAGCAAACAGTCCTCGCACTCGAGTGGTTTGTCTGATTCGCGATGGATTCGCCATTCCGCGATTTGAAGATCGCACAATTTCCCAGTAACTCTGCCTGGCCTTAGTGATGGTACACAGAAGCATTGGGTACATCGTGGTACTTACCTGTCTCGGTAACAATATATATTGAATGAAAGGAGAATTAAATCAACCATATATGTTGCTAAGTATTACGTTAGCCGTAAAGCGCGTTCTTGCGTGAAGAGTTTACTTACGTGGGTAAATTTTGTCTTTATGAATATACGCCACAGCATCCATTTCCGTGTTACATGTGGCCACGATCTTCGACCGAAGCTCCATCAAGCTGTTGTAGCAAGTTTCGTGACAAATCTCGGCCAACTCTTCTTCTACAAGCGTTTCAAATATAAAGTCGCTGCAGGGAGAATAAGTAACGCGATTTCGTTTGCGAAAGTTGCAACTTACGGATTAGGGCTGTGGTAAAACAGTCCCGGCGAACAGTCTGTGACATTTGTGTTCAAGGTGCGTAGGCAGCTGTCACTGAAATTCATAGTCTCGTATGGATATCTGAAACCCAACTGTTGCCCAGATGTGACTGGGAACAAAAGCGCCGCTGTTGCGGCCACCACGAAGTCAAAGAGATGCCTCATCGTGTTTGGATACTGTCACAGCTGGGTGATGGAAGGAACCACAGGAGGAGTGGGTATGTTTGCTCATTTATAACCGTTACTGTAAGGTTCAAGGAAGTAGCTGCGTGACCTTCTGAGACTTAATATAAAGGTTGTTTGTGTTCTTTGGCGTAGTGTATAGCGCCTTATATTGTCTGAGACCCCATCAGCCATACCTTGCGTATTGCTACAGGGTCATTCTAACTTTCAATAACCATTACTGAAATCTATTTGCCATTCACCTGCGGCCACTTTCGCAAATATCATTCTTTAAGCTCTGTTAATCTGATACTTATCAATAAGTTTCATGGATGAACTAGTGTGCTGATTGGACTGCACGCTTCACCCCATGATAGCCAATATTTATATAAGGCAACTCGCAGTATAGAACTGAATGGAAATCCATATCAAATACCCATATATTTATTTATCTTACCTCTATAGTGCGAAGGCAAAATTGATGTTTCACTTGATAGGCCGCTTGGTATATCTTGCTCAGCAGTTATAACTAGGGGCGTCTCTAATGGATATTTTTCTGAGGACACATAGAGAAGTCTCACGGGCCGATGTGTTCTGAAGATTCATAGTGTTCACACACATAAACAAATCTTATTTCAATCAGATCTTGCTGTGTTATTGGCGCTGTCGCTTAAGCCTTCGAATTAACCTTCGATTTAACTGTGGAAAGAACTTTGCTTGCATATTATCCATACCTGTAACACATGCGCCGACGAGTTCGGTACCCAGGTTGACAAAAGGAAATGTTATTATCAGGCACAAGACCTATTTGACAGATGTGTGACGTCTGGTTCGTCATGTCTCAAGTTATCAAAGGAGTTTTATTGGCCTTTTGGAGCAATATCCTAATTCGCAATTTAGCTCAGATCCATATCATACTTTCTTGCCTGTCCCATGATCGAGCCAGCTCAAAAACACATGACCTAAGTAGGGAAAATGGCATCTAATCGAGCAAGACTTTGTATTGTGTTTCTGGGCTGAAGTCAAAGATGCTGTAGGATTTGCCTACCATAAAGAAACCAAATGTTAAGCCTTCTCAGGGACGTATATAAAGGGCTCGTCGCACATTGCTATGCAATTTCTGAACCAAACCTGTTGAATGTTGGATCATAGAGACTCAACTTAGCACCTTTCACCTGATACTTTCCTCTGACCTTATCTTCTGCTGGGACAGTATCATGGCTTCGAGTTCAGCTGGCTCAGCTGGAGCCAATATGTCAACGACGATGAAAAGACTTACCTTGCTTTCCAGCATCCCCGTCATCCTCTGTGGCTTCACCTTCCTACTCGCCTTACTAAGCCAACCAACAGGTATAGTTTCCGACCTCAAAAAGATAATGTCACGATATCGGCCATGTCACCAAGCTTGATGGACACAGCAGTTCAGAACATGTCGATGATACTGGCCGTGAATGATTATCAAGCCATTGGGGGCATGCTTCATGCCAGAGATATCATAAATTTCGGGCAAATGGACGATAAATGCTTCAGATTCAATAGGTGTGTCCATAAAGATGACAAATTTGCTACATGTGGAAGTTATGTACAAGTTGGCTGGGAGGCTTGCGATGTAAGTCACCTTACCCCCGAAAACCATTGTATAAGTATTCAAGTATCTAACTCATGACCATAAATAGTTCCATGGCCACAAACGAAAGCCAATATGTTGCAAGAAAGAAATAGCACCAAAACAATGTATCTGGCGTGGTAAACACCGTGGAGGCTGCAACGGCCGATGCCATACAGGAGAGGTCCATTTGTTCGAATCAAGGCGGCCGGGTGGCCCTGAAAGGGAGCAGGGTAACCTCAGAAAGTGTGGCCGAGGATTGAAGGTATTCTGCTGTAGTTAAGGGTTTTATAGGACACTTCATCAGATCTTCGGCTGATAATCCGTGCTTGGTAAACTCCACGACTTTTTGTTCTTATTCAGGCCATCCCTAGAAACCCGATAATGCCTAGTAAAGACCTTTAATAGAAACACAATAGATCGCGAGGATTTATTCAGTCGCATTCATGCAAGAATCAGTATATTGAAAGGGCACGTCAGTATTCTGTTATATTCCTACTGACACTCAGCCAGCTTTGCCCTTGTTAACTATCTATACCCAGATATGGTCGCTGTTGCTTTATTAAGATCCTATTGAATGATGAGATCTAATTCGCGTCCCTAAAGTAGTGGCTCCGCCTACAAGCACCAGCTTGGCTGATAATTCTTATTGCAACCTTCATTAGCAATATATTAATTGGAGAAATGAAGAAATTCTTGATTGTATATCTATGCTCGTGGATTGAGGCAACTTATTCAGTCGGATCTTGAGATTCTAGGCAGCAAGCAGCTGTATGATTTGCTGAGACTTTATCTTACTTATGTCTAGCCTGTGGTTTCACCTTAAGTTTTTACTAGATTGGCATTCTGATAGAGAAAGATATGACATTTTATCCTTCTTTTCCAATTTTATGACTTCTTCCTGCATTTCAACCAAGGAAGTAAAGAGGTCGCAGACCATTCCATAGATAACTAGAATCAGGTACGCACCACTTCTAACCAATGGGCATTAAGTCTCTGCTGAGCATTACCCCAGACGGTCTTGGGGAGTCTTGTTCTTCCAGCTCTTCATGAAAGAGTCTGTTGTAGAGCTCGGCAATGCCTTCTACGCCCGTGTAAATCCAGCCTGTGTATTCCTTGGTACATACTTCGGTAGAGGGATATCCATTTCTGCCTCGGCCTCCGGGCTCGCATTTCCCATCCAGCACGACACAGGCGACAACCCTCTCATGACCTTCAGCGCCTGCCTCGACTCAGGCGGCGTATTGGTCAACGGTGTCGAGACATTTCTGGTCAACATAGATGCAATATCGGTATCTTGGGAGAAGTACCGCTAATGGATCCTCTGCTCCGGCACCATCTCTTTCAACAGATCGCTCAGAGGCCCACTGAGAAAACTGATCGCGTACCTGGGCCTTCGACGCATTATTGAGAGTTTCGCAATCTTCCATGATGATCCATTCAAGGTGCGGTTCGAGGAGTGTCCAAAGTTCCAAATGCTTGAGTTTATCCTCAACTGTTGCCTTGAAGAACTCGATGTAGCTCTCCCACTGAGTCTGAGATTTTTCAGTATAAACTGAGCGAAATATGACGAAACCTCAGCGCTTGAACTCGGTTTCTTGCATGTCGCGAATAAGAGTGGAAAAGGGGGAAAACGGCTCGGTCGCCTTCAAGGATTCATCGATTTGCGGGATGCTCTCAAGAGTTGGTGCCACTCCTTCAGGGTGATTTCGGATACTGGCGATGATACTGGGCACTTTCCTGCGATAGTTGCGCATCCAAGGAGGCTGAGGGAGAGGACGCATAGCTGTTAATCAAGCAAGTTGTCGATTGGGGAATTAGTAGGGACGGAAGTAGGATCCTGTCGTAGAGTTGGGGAAGAGGCAGCTATATATGCCCCCACTAACAAAGTTTTACAAAACTCCAGAGGCTTGACTCTCACAAATTGAGGCAAAAGTTTGTCTGCTTGTAACCCAATTATTTTTAGCGTTGCATAAAACTAGAGTCAAGATATCACTCCCCAAAAGCAAAGGCGATGGTGTTAACGACCTAAATATGTTGAACAAGGTCATGACTACCAGGAGTATCATAGGCTCGCATCAATGGGAAGTGGCACACTATGACCTAGATACTTCGTATTCTCGAAGTCAAATAGTTCAAGCCCCGAGAAGAACAGAACCTAAAGACTCCCCAAGCCAATGATGTGTTCAGGGCAATGTAATTTGGCTATGGATAAGGGAGATAATCAAATCGAGTTATGACATCTTGATAAAGGTTAATCGAATTCCACAGAAGATACAAGACTCATTCATTCAAGACTAATAAACAAATTTACATCTAGTAGCTACTGATAAGACAGAATTAGAAATGGAGAATGAATAACTTTATCATTTCCCCGCGATATCAGGGACCCATCAAACAG
Source organism: Fusarium denticulatum (assembly GCA_013396175.1). NCBI lineage: Eukaryota > Fungi > Ascomycota > Sordariomycetes > Hypocreales > Nectriaceae > Fusarium > Fusarium denticulatum. Next base: position 176,347 of record JAAOAK010000087.1, on the reverse strand, counting down.
GCCACATTTCACAGTAGAACTAACACATTAGCTTTTTAACACGTTCTTGGCTGTGATTGTCCAGCTTGATCGTGATTGACGACAATGTTGGTATGATCTGTTCATGACTGACAGTTTGAGTTGCATTGTGTTGTTCTGGCGCGGCATGTCACGCCTTATGATGCTTTCTGGATACTATTGTGTCTGTTGTGGTCATGCAGCATTGAAACAAAGCCATTGCACTGACCTTCTCACGGATAGAGACAGCCCCGGCTCTCGGCGGTCATCATCCGGGTCTCCGTCCTCCAACGGATACAGTAAAATATTCGGAAACGCGAACATCCTTTAGATCCTTGACAAGATGCGTGTCAGTCAATGCCTCATCCTTCCGTACCGACACAGTGAAATGTTTTCACTCCAGAGAGTATTGCTTCTGTACCGAAATCGTGGGGTAAGAAAAGAAAACAATATGTGAGGGATGCTATCGACGTGGGGTCCGCCCCATGAAACGAGGTCAAGAATGCACGAGGCAAGGGTGAAACTATCCGAGAAACAGATGTATAGTGTGGGTGAACTTGAGACATGTTGCCGATAGACCGCAATAGTTGGGCCGTGTCAAGGGAGCGACAGGTATTTCACTAGTGTTGCGGAGGGAGGAATTTATTTGGCACGTCTAGTTGCACAAGCATTCTCGCCTTCGGCCCGGGCAAGCTGGAACGTGGATGAAAGATGTTTCGATTATTGATTGTAGATCGCTCGCCTGTTGATACTGTTTGCCAGAACCGAGTACGTGGACTCTCAAGGGTGAATCAATACGACAGCTCAGCCATCATGTTTAAGCTTTAGATAGTAACGTGAGTTGGCTGGGTACTTGTCAGCTCCTCATGGAAGCGGAGAATATCATCATGAGATCCATAGTTGCATCCTCTTCACGGCTGCGCCGACTTGTACTCACAGTACAGACTAATTTTGCACTCTAAATAGTTTACACCCAAAAGTCTAGACAGGCACATAAAGTTCACACTTCGGATCTAAAAAAGGACATGGCTGCTTAGAGCAGACCCAAATTTAGACTCTGGACGGGTAGCTAGATGACACTAACCTGATCCGACTTAGCTAGATCTCACATAGAAGTGGCTGGTGACTCTCCACTGTGACGTTACAGAAGATAACTGTGGCGGTGGGTTTGTGGCGCACTTAGTTATGTGGACCTGGGGAAAGCTCTCTTCGCTTCTGCAAGTTCAAACCATGGCGTCATCCAGTCTGAGCCAATCCATGTTCATAACGAAAATCTTCAACAATTAAACAAGTGTTCACGGGTAGATCATTGTCAATAACAAAGACAAACATCATTATTATGAACGCTGGAATTGATCAAAGGCACAGAGGCTCTCAATTGGTCTGGATCTAGACTACTTTAGCAAATACATTCCAACGACACGCCTCGACGGAGAATGGACGCTTTCAGTGACTACTGCCTCAGCTATTGTGCACCCAACATCCGTAGCCAGTAAAGATAGCCACCCTCTGTGTACAACAAACTCGTAAAGTCGACCCTTGGCGACTCAGGACCGCGCTCATACAATGATATGAGGCTATCAAGAGTGGAGCAAATTGACCTCATCTCGGACGGAAATGTCATTGTTTTACATACACATCGCTTCCGGCCGTGCCAGTACGATTTTGTCAATGTAGCTCAGAATATCTTTCACTGTGTTCATCCTCGCGGGCTAGAATGTCCTTTAGCCTTATCAAATCGACATGGTCGAATGCTCAGGTGCAGAATTTGATACTGGAACAAGATTCTCCGTGTCCATCATCATCTAGCATCAGACCAACCTGCGACAGCGGTTCTAGCGTATCAGCGTCGAGTATTTGGACCCTTGGATCGGACCCTTGTTTTCTTGGCGCTTTGCCGACTAACCTGAGACTCAGATGTCAAGGGGTTTTCCGAATCGAGGGGTTCGAGACCTAACGGTTGAAAGCTACAAAGGGCGAAGCGCAAAGGGAATAGAATGACGGCTGTATCCTATAGATTCCCATGTCATGGAATGGACAAGGGAGCTATAAGATTGATAGAGTGAATATCTTCAAATGAGGTCTCAACAAGATGAGCACATTTGTCGTGCGAGTTGAGACTTTACCCGGCAGGGATAAGTTTAATGGGAATACGTCCGAGAACCAAGGTCACCACTAATTGATAATTAGATTGATTTTTGAGTCAAAGACTTTTTCTTCTGCCGGAGAAAAAAAAAAAAAACGGTAATGGTTCATCGTATCTCGCTGTCGAACCCGACGCAAATGTCGGTCTGGCGATACAAAAAAGGCGAACAAAGTGGGTGTATGGAAGTATTCGGGACTGTATGCTATGATTGGACAGAATGCGTCCTCCTGGTACGATACCATGGCGGATCACCGATGTTAGCGGGACCAGTTGGAGCAAGAGACTCGTCGTGAGCTGGAGAATGGGCGCTTCATGAAGGAACAAGGTTGCCCAATCTTGATCGTGTGTTGTCAAGTTCCTGCGTCACAACTAATGCGCGGCACAACAAACAGTATGCCACTCAGGAAATACCTTTTGGTAGTCTATGCCTCAGATTCCTCAGTGCCTGCGTTAACACTGCACACTACACACTCCAACGTTGCATGTTGTTGCATCGTCTCCGCTTGGTGAGTTGGCAGGAGAGGTACGGATACACTCAAAGACATCGCCTCATCTTGGTATGCAACATCATGTCTTCTAATGCAGTCTAATGGATACAGCCATGCCGTGAATGGGTTGATATCACACTAGACAATGCCTTGAGCAGGCTGGCGCGGTAGAGACCCATTCAGGCGTGATTACTCAAGATCGACCAGATCAGGACCAACAATAGATGTCAACTACACTGTCTGCTACTTTGTGTGAGTTGTAAGTGAGTTGTCTCGAGATGTATTCCTCTGTGGGTGTGGAGCTTTTGGATGTGGTTTGACGCTGAGCTGGTGATACGCGAAAACGAGGTCGCAGAGACAAGACCAGCTGAGCAAACACCACGGATTTTCCATCATTTATCATCACCACCCACCGCAATGGCCTAGCGACCCAAATGCAACCAGTCTCTAAAATACGGGCGGTAACAAATCTGATACAAAATATTCAAGGGCCCTGGACTGTCATCTCTTGATAGCCCGGGGCCTTTCTTTTCACCCGAGATTTGAGTCTCTTGTGGCAAAGGGTTGCAGTCAGAGCCTCGACAGGGAATGCATTCAAGGTTTTTACCTGTGCAGATCATGAATGACTCTGACTCTGACTCTGTCGAAAGAAGGCGGTGTCGAGGAATTTTCGGGATTTTTTTTTTATCAATCATTTGTGCCTCGCCTACAGTAGCATCTGCAGCGACCAAAAGATGCCCAATCATGCATTTGGGTGCAGATGCACGTTTGCAAGTCCGTCTTTAACTAGAACTGCAAGCCTTGCAGCAGGGATAAAAAGGGCATCAAGTCAGAAGGCTATGGCTCACTGTAGAAGCTCGACATACAGTGACTCGAGTCGATGTTAGTCAATATGGATTTATGTGAGTGATTGACCTGAAATGACGAACTAGAAGAGGCTGGTTATTCATGTCCACGTTGTCTGGTGACGACGCCATACTGATAAACCAGTCAGAGGTGAAGACCACGAGTGAACCCACGAGGTTGGTGAAGATCGCATGCAAAACACATCAACACAGTAACTGCATACTGGAAACATGAAATGTTTGTACTTGAAGGTATTTACGTCAATCTCGACATCTCTGACATTCGGAGTTTGTCATCCGGTAGATCATATTCATACAGCAAACGCGAGAGACTTTAAACATGTTAATCGGGATCTGAAGCTGCCGATGTCTCTGATAACAATTCGTAGCGAACGAACAGGTCTCCCAAGAGTCCTGGCGTTTAATGCCTCGATATCACAATCACTGTTCATCCTTTTTGGTGTAGCGTGGGGGATTTGAAACGGCTCGTGGTCGGCACAAGACTCACTCAATACAAGACAGAGGTCAGTGCCAAGGCTCACTCAGGTGGCTCCAGACTCATCTCGAGACTCGTGGTGGAGGTTACAGTGGCTGTAGAGTCTCGTGGTCTTTACGGAGTAAGGGGTTCTGTTTTACTGGATTAAAGACTATCGATGTTTGTCAACTCTATAGCCAGGCTGATGATGAGGCTGGCTAACTTATTATCTACTCCCAAATTCTATCGCCTCTTTTTCAACGACTTTTCTGGGCGGACCTAATTCTGAGGAGGCTCCATACATAGAAAAATATGGGATCCATCCTTTGATGGAGACCCTGCCACATGCCCTGCCATGCTCTGCGCTATGCCCCATACCCCTGCCACCATAAGCGCCCCTGCCTCTCCCAAGTATACAGTGTGACGAGATGACCCTCTTCACACGGTCATTCTCGTACCAGAATGTGGCTCAAGTGGACCTGGAAGGGACCTGGGACCTTGGCTTGGGCTGAACCTTGTGCTGCTGCCCATTTGGCTTGCAAAGAGTCTCTCAGGGACTTGTCTTCATATTAATGGATGCTACTCCCCCAACCTCATGGAACTATTCTCTGTAATATCCATTCAACTCAACTATCGATTTCCAAGGAACCCCTCCAATATACCAATACTAGACAAAGACATTCTTTCTGTTTTCGTCTCTTTTGTCTGGTTTTGTCTTGTTCTGTCTTGGATCCATTGTCTCACTTTCGCTACCGGCCACTCTCAAGACCGTCGTCGAACACCACCTGACGACATTGCTCACGACTTTTTGCTTCTGCTCCCTTTCCTCTATACCCCGCCCTCTTTACAAAGGGCCTGCTAAGGGGAATCCAATAATCATAACATATATCGACAATGTCTCTAGCAGTGACGCAACAACCACAAAGGGAGCTTGACGCACCTAAACTTGATACTGCTCTCGCCCAACGGGTACAAACACAGTCACAGCCCCGATCTCAAATACAGTCTTTATCCGTCGAGCCTCCTATTTATTCTCCTTCCGCCGATGCCGACTCGTCTCCCGAAAGCACACCTACAACAATGATTCCTTCACAACGACAACTTTCCGCAGCCCCTGCGCTGCCAGCCAAGAGCTCACTCCGAGCTTCAAGATGCCTCGATGGTCTCTTGACACACAAGCTTGCCCCCGAGGGTCAAGCTCCTTTCTCTACTCCCCATGATGTCTACCTCTCTTCAGAAGAGGATGCGTCTTCTTCCGCCGATGACTTTTCCGATTTCGAATTCGACTCTGCCAGCGATGAATCCCAGTCAACTCGAAGGGGAAGTCATGAGGACACTGCCAAGGTCGTCTCAGTTGTCTTCTCTGGAAAGCCTTCGGTGATTGATCTCCCTCGACGATCAGTCTCTCCCAGCATCATCAGTGAAGCTTCTTCCCGACCTTCATCAAGAATGTCAATTTCATCTCGACCTCCTAGCCGCCTCCGCAGAACCACCACCCTCCCAGTCACTCTTCCCGTTCTCGACCGACGAATGTCTTTCTGCACTACTTCTTCCGGATCAGCTATGCACCCACCCCGAACAAGCAGCATGGGAACTCGTCTCGAGAAGCAACGACCCGATTTTCTCAGCATTGACCCCTTCGCCAAAGTTGAGCCCGAGGTCAAGGACGAGGCCACTGAGAGGCCCAAGACACCAAAGTCACCCGGTGTTTTCAAGCGTACACTAAGCTTGGTCAAGAAGCGAAGTCGACCTTCGCTCAACACCCATTTCGCCAGTCAATCCAAGGATAACCTTTCCCTCTTCACACCCACTTTCCCCATGGAGCAGGTTCGCGAAGAACCAGGCACAGACTCCGAGGAGAGGGCCCCCAAACCCATTCTTCAAAAGGCGCCAACCTATCACGAGTTTGCCCAAAGGAGGATGTCTTCAGCACCAATGTCACCTATGTCACCTATGTCTGAACCCGGATCTCCAATGACACCTAATGGCACTCGTAGCCGTTTAAGACAAGGATTGGCAGCAGCCGCGAGAAGGCGAAGCGTCAAGGTTTAAAGGCCTGACCTGTACTTTTACGAATTATGACTGGGCAAAACGGATACGGGTGCTAGACGCCTCTAATATTTCTCCTTTGTTACTACTATCTTCTGTATCGACCACAAAAAGGTCCTAGGGCAAAGGAAACAGGCGTTCTTTGAACATATTCTGCTGGACAAGAAAAACCGGCGTTGTATTGTATTAACTCACCACTCGAAACTGAGAATGGCGTTTTGGGATATATCAAACATGCTTTGCAAGCATCACGACCTTGGACAGGTCTCTTGGATGGATTTTTGTCAGCTAAATTGTTAATGAAGAACCGCAAAAAGACGGTCAAGCATAACACGAATGGAGTTTTAGCTTTGTTCTGATGAATAACAATATCCCGATTGCTGCTACACATTTTGGCCAACCCTCTGATGTCTTGTGATATGTTTGTACTTTTTGAGGCTGAGACTATTGATTGTGGTGAAGTGGTTACCTTAGTTCGGCGCGGCCGCTACAAGTGCCCTGAGTCTGGGGTTAAACTTAACAGCCACCGACAGCACCGACTTGTCGACAGACCGGGAAAGGCTGGCAACTTTCGGTAGGGCATTAATGAGAATGATTCTAGATCTGTTTTGACCGCCTTCGGAATTCAAAAGTGTTTGTGTTGTGTTGGTGATGTCTCCGTCTGATACTGGTTCCGGAAATGGAATACCATATGCAATGCAACAATGACTCTATCGTCTGTACATTATCTCGTTATGAACTGTTGATCATGTCCCCTGTTACTTTTTTGCTTCTGTTGTTGCGGTGATGAGGAACATCAGATCAAAGACAGGGTGTAAGTGAGAGATACTGTGGGGTACTTGAAGAAACGCTCACAAATGGCGGTGGACGAGGTAAATACAAGTACTTGCCGCATTCGGTAGGTGGGAAATGAATCGACTCGGTGAGGCACGTCAAGGCAATTTAATATGCCGTAGCGTTATGATTTACTGTTAATCTCGGGATGTCACCAGAGATGAAATTAAAATTCTAGAAGATGAAGAGAAGGCATAGACGATGATATAGTTATTGTCCGTCCATCTCGAAATAATTCATGTCCTTTTCAAGATTGAACAGTGAGTGCCTTGGTGACATAGGTCGAGTAGGACAGTAGGTACCTGCAGATCTCCCCTGAGCGGTCAACCCCTGTTAGTCTGCTGCAATCATCTTTGATTGAGATCTGCCCCTTGAATCCAATCCCATCCCCAGCAGCAAAAAGTAACAAGACGACACGGGAGGATTGAACGATTGGGGTCACTCACACCTAAGCTTACTGTACTGTATGTACATGCGAATCTGCCCTGTCAATCCGGCTAGTTCATCGCTAATTATATTTCACCGTTCTTGAGTCAAGGTCTATGCTCGAGCACAGTCAGCAAATTCTTACGGAGTAGAGCTAGCTACCTTAGCCAGTCAGGGGAAGCTCGAATTGCAGTGGAGATGGTGACTTTCGAATTAATTGTGGGTATGCAAATGCGAGAATGTCTTGTCTTGTCTTTGCTCAACGGGGTTTACGTTGTATTTGCCCGTTTCTCATGCTACTGTATGATGTCTTTGCTTTCTTTTCATGAGACGTTGGCCCACGTGGGAAAAGCATGCATGCATGGGTGTGGTGTGATTCGTCTTGTATGTTTCTCTTGCGTCTCTTGAGCCAATTGAATTGCTCAATTCATCGTATTTCAGGTGGGTTCTTCATAAATTCATCTCAATTGATTCAAAGAGCTTCAATTGTTAGTCGCCTCCACTTTGTCTCTCTCTTTGTCCATGTATCTGTCCCTCTCACGACTCCAAGCTTCTTCCCTTCAACTCTGCGACAGACAAAGCTGTATCAAACAGCGTCAGTGTCTCAGACCAGACTTTCCTCAGCCGTCAAGCGATCGTAGCGGCTTCAACACGAAGAACAGACGGAGCCTCTTGCGTGCTCCGTGTCCGTGGGGGCCTCTAGCACTAAAAGAGGCGCTCGTTCATTTCCTTTCGATGCTTGGACCACTCGAAGGATGATGCGCTGTGTCTTGCATGAGAACGCGGTGCTGTAGAGAATGTGGCTGGGTCAACATCAGGGGAAACCGTTACGGCGCTTGACTTTGTTCGAATTGTGGCTCCAGAAGCGCAAATAAACGCCAGAGAAGGGCGGTCAGAGTTGACGATGGAGCTTGAAATTTGAACGATGTCACTGAGACCTTAAGAGAGTTGCACTCTGGAATAGGGATTGGCATGAGTGCTCGCAGATCTAGCGCTTTGGCGTCACGAGTCACTTGACGTATCTGGAGGACCCTGAAACAAATGGTGGACGATCATGCACTACACTGCACTGTGAAATACTGGTGATCCTCGTCTGGGGGAGATTGGACCTTTGCTGAATAGCGATCGGCGATCAAAACTTCTCTGTAGACATCTAGTCTGTACTAAAACTTCGACGGTCCGATCTGAGAGCTGGCATCTGCGGTGGCTTTCTGATGATAGGTGGAGAAGCAGATACTCGAGTATATGAAGACCAACGACAAGTATAATGATGGACACTAGGATCTGGGGCTCTTCAGCGTCTTATTTTGAGCAGCTTCTCTGTCTGGATATGCTCCACAAGACCTGACTCAATAGTGAAGCTATCTCGAGAACCCCATCCCGGTACGTGCTCGAGTCCCAAGATGGTGAACAGCGACACAGTACGGATGAAGAACGAGTACAAGACTATTGTAACTGCGGTATCCCGACTTGAATCGAGTTTCATGATTCGGATCTCGTTACAAGGTCTGAGCGGAGTTGGAAGTGAAACAGAAGCTTGGACAGATCGGTGTTGGAGTTTAAAAGCTTAGTGCTAGAAATAGCATTGACGATGCCGAATTGGTGGATTTGTCACTTTGAGTTGGGGTTTCAGGTGTGTTTACCTGATGGAAGCTGAAGCTCTGGCTTTTCTAGAAGAGGCAAAGAACACGAGTCGATGGAGCTGAAGAATCTTCAGCGCATCGACAAGTGAAGACTGGACTAATAATTGCCAACCGTTAACTAAGACCCCATCGCCTCAGGTATGTCAACCTCGACCAGCTAGCCAGTGCTGAGGCGCAGTTGAGAATGAAACGGGCTGCTACACGTGATGGTTGTTTATCGTCTGTATGAGAACTATGCTTATGCTTTGGGGCTTTAGGTAGTCAAAGCGAACGACTTCATTTTACAGATGGTGATAGCAACATGCAAATAACGTTGAGTTCAGCCACAGTTCACTATTATTTCATGCCTTGAGGAGCGAGGGCATAATTTTTGTTGGTGATAAGAATAGATTCCCTTTAGACTTCCAAGTTGGAGAGGCAAAGTATCGCGAGATTATCGACTTATGCATTTCCAGTACCATCATCATTAAGAAAGACTTCATCACAGTGTGCTGCGCTTGGTCCAGATACCTTTGCCATCATCAGTAGTAATCTGATGATGGTCAAGCCTCGCCGCAAGAGGCAGTCGGGTATTGCATTGACGCAGGCATATAGCGGTCTAAGATTCAAAGCAGATGGCGATAGTGCTGAACTCTGGTGTCTGCGAAGGCACTCAGTCATTTGCTTTGAGTACCGTGCAGTTGGTATATTTTGGCGTTTCTTTGATTGGAAGCCCGTAGCAAACTGGTCGCATTGCTGACTGAGACTTCCCCAGCAATCTGACAAATTGGCGATGCATGAGACCATTAGATGAAGTTCCAAGGATGAGCATAGCTATCTGATGTAATTGAGGCTTGTTTGGATGTGGGATTGTGAGTTGTATATCATGAGATATCCATTATCCGCGGAGGGGGATAGCTATAGGATACGACGTGATATTGATTGTAGTCAGAAACGTGAGAGACCATTCCAGTAGATCCTTACTATCCTAGGTACCTGGGCTTTGATCACTCGATTGTTCTCCATTCGGATATCAACTAAATTGACACGATCTACGGCGGTCTTAATACTGGGAATTGATACACACTACACCCAAAGCCATGCTTTCTCTTTGGTACTCATTGATTAGGGTACTGCTCCACCATACAGTTTGGATGTATTACAAGACATCAGATTATAAGACATACCTCTTGCATCTACTTAACATTTCCAAATTTAAAGCAAGGAAGTCATATCCGAGGTTCGAGCTGGGCAACCTGACAATGAAGTCAATGGCAAGGCTATTGCTATCGACCTTGGCAAACCATAGGAACACTCAACTGCTCATATACTCAAGACCCAATTTACGCATAGGTCATCGTGATTTCGTGGGCTTGAATTGACTCCTGGTAGTGCCAGGTTTGTCATCTAATAAGGTGGGCGCAGAATCATGATAATTATTGCAAAGACCCTTTCAACACTCATCTACAAGGAAGCAACACCTGGCGCCGCGGAGGAAGGTTTCTAGATCTCGAAGTAAAGTCAAGGCCCTTTGTAAGTTCATCCTACTGTTCGTCGAGGAGGCGCATCTCTTACAAAGAAGTCCCATCTTCCGAATGCTGGCAACCAAGATACTGTCTGTCGACGATGGAGTAAAGTGCTCGGAAATAGCCAATTGCTTTCCCTACAGGCCAGTGGCACATGAGACACAAGTTTACCCATTCAGTCCTTCACGTATCCTTTCGCCGAGATGATTTATGTTTGGCGCGGCCTCAGGGAGCAAGAAAACATAAGACTTTAGAAGAGGTTGCTAAAATAAGTTTAGTGAAGACTCCCCTAAACTTAGACTAAATTGCCCAAGTCTTTTCATCACTTAGGATAAAGGGCTTTAGTTTTCTTGCCTCCCCCCGCGCGGGCAAGCCAAGACGTCGGTCTCAATCATGTATCAGTCAGTGTTCTTGATTTTGGCAAATGCCCGTGAATTTGAGGCAGAAACCTCCGTCATCGATGAAGAGTAGAGCCATTGATATGACGAGCTCCGTCACATTAAGCAAGGTTCCGAGATTATCCAACTTCATGCTTCTACACATGCAGTATCTAGTTGGCAAACATAGGGGCATCTTTTGGAGTGGCTGTGTAGAAATCCGTTTAATGTGTCTAGTATTTCCAATCGTTACTGGACAGAGCCTCGCATGTATGGAGACGGAAGTCGGGATCAGACACACTTTTCTCCTTGTGGACATCAACATTTGAAGAAATCACAACCAATAGTTTGAAGGTGAGGAGGATATGCTGTGTTGTCAAAATCTAAGAGTAGAAGTAATGACCTTCTTGATCACCTAATGGGCGTTTCCGTGTAAAGTATTGCCAACATCATTAACCTCCGATCACTAGTAGTAGTAGTCTACCTGCCATATAGGGATCAAGTAGCAATACCTTGGTGCGTATGTTTACCCTTTGCTCAACACATAGTGCAAAGTGACAACAGAAAATTCGGTCAACATGAAAGCCAGTACAAAAATTACCATTAATACATGCCAATATCCTTCAACCAGGCAGTCTCAGCAATTGAAACACACAGTATTTGCTTAGCATGGAGTTGTTGAGCCAGCTGGGCCAAAAACAGTTCGCTGGACTGTAGCAAGTACTGAAACTCGGATACCAGAGAAGAATGAGGGTTGGTCAAGATCACACCTGGTGCCTCGGACAAGACCTTGTAACTTAGCAAAGTGATCTGTCAGCTCACAAGTTTGGTTTTCCCCATCCTCATCACATCGAGACACCATTTCCATGCGTCAGGAGTGGAAAAACGAGGAGTAAGTCTGCCCTTATGTAGACCCATTGTGACAGTAGATGTTCAACTGATGCCGGTCATCCTGTGGCGGTATAAATACCCCTGAATTCGTCTTATGTGATGAAGTGAGGATACAACACAAAAAATGACCAAGCAAACCAACAGTACATATATAGAAAAGGTGAGGTTGGCGTGGCGAAAACCGGTTCCTTTGGTAGCTTGAGACTTTGTGATATGGCCGAATATCCTTCCTGAGCAGAGTTCTCGCGAGCGAATGTGAGGTATTGGCTTGAGTAAGTTGACGCAGTGAGGGAGGTTAAGATTTGCAAGAGGGTTATGTGGTGTAAACATGCGAGCATTAGTGACATCATAAGGCAGAAGAGCGTCATGATAGGATAAAGGTGAGTAAAACTCAGTGGGTTGGGTTGGTAAGTCATATAGCGCTCTTCACGGCCGCGCGAGCCTCCTCATTCCATAAGGCTGAAGAGCGAGGCCTATCACCATTGTCTGGCGGTGATAAAACCTGGGCATATCCGGAAGGCTATCTCATGAATCCGGCAGTTTGAGGTCCTACCCAGGACCATGGAGGACTTGAGGTGAATGAAGAGGTGTTTGGCCTGGACGAAGCATAATCAGAGAGACCTCGGTCATTGATGATCGGCGGCCTTCGATAAACCCGAAACTGGAGTCGTTCATTTCGTACGCAGTTACAATACTGAGGTGCTGACGAACACAGAGCTTTGCAGGCCTTCTGCTTCGGCATATGGTTGTGGCATTATCGCTGAGTGTTGCGCATGATATGGTATGTCGAGACGTTTGCGTTCAACGTGGTTAAATTTGTTGTTCATGAGCCTTTCTGTTCCATGTTAGCCTTTATAATCGCCCTGGACAGCAATAAATACCTCACAGATTATTTCGCGAGTGACATGGAAAGTCTGACATGACTGCTGCATGTCATGTTGACTATCTATGCGAAGGCTGTTCAGCCAGAGGAGTTCAGGAACGTCTCGGCTACAATCATGTGACTGTAAGGTCAGGCCTGAACGCGAGGAACAATGGCCTGAAAAAAAAAATCCTTGAGAAATGGAGCGATCGTACTCATCATATGGTCGTGGTGGAGAACAATGAGTGAGGAAGATAAGGTGGGAGAAGAGCGTATACTGGTATGGACGAGGTGAGGGTGTGTGCATAAACTACACACAACTAACTTTGAGAAACGAGAAGGGAAACGCCCATGTAGAACTCAAGTCTTGAGATGCGCGGAAATGAACGACATAAGGCATTTTGAAGCTTTATATATGGTCGCGAAGCTCATGAGGAGATCCATTTGTTGACTTGTGTTTACAGGAGTCTGAGAGAATCACTTGACGAGAAGCTGGGGTACTTGAGAGGGGTGAGAGTAACGAGAAAGCTGAAGCTGTATTGCGCACGGGCCAGATCCACAATTCAGCTGCCGCTTCAGGGTCCAACCTTAACTTAAAGAGAAGCCAGTGGATATATCTTCCGAGCACAAACTTGCACGTCGTACAGCTTCATATCTCAATCAAGTGCGCACAGGGAGCCATTTCAAGGAGCTTGCCTAATAGATTTGAAGTGCATATTTGTCCAAGTTGCAATGCGCGGACTGGCAACAATATGGAAGGAGCCAGGTTCTCCCAGGCTTCATCAACCTGCTCCTCCATTTTCCTCCAGGTCCGGATATTGAGCAATCCTACAAGTGTTGAGATACGATTCTACTGTATTCGTACGCTAACGATCGCCCTATCATTCATGACCTTCCGAGAGGTCTACCAATATGCATCTTATCGAACAATAATTGTCTCGAGCAGTGGAACGTTCCCATCATGGCTTGTCCTTAGGTATATTTCCGAATGCTTGAAGGGCAACAAATTCCATATTGTCACTCTATTGATGAGTATGTATGCGAAAGAAAGTCAATATGAGGGCAGCTACATTGGATTTTGGTCACAGGTTGAAGCCCTGGCAATTGGCTGCAGCGGGGGTAGTCAAGTCAAGCTATTGTCCATTCTCCATTGTCCTGGATATTCAGATGCCATTGTCGCTACCCATTTGCAAAACTCCTCCCTCAGCCTTTTTCGCCTCTTTTCCGAATCACTTTCGCATCCTCACCTTTACCACAAACCACCACATTACAGTCCACCACCCTTTGGAGCACATACAACTATCCTGCCGTCTTCCTTTCTTGACGGAATACTTCGCGGTATATAATCCTCACCGGCATCAGGTCAGGTACCAATTCAAATACTGCTACAGTATCTCATCATGGCGGCTGAACAGGCGCCCCCCGTTCTCGTGCTGGGCATTGACTTTGGCACCACGTAAGCAACCAACCATTCCTCATATACTCTCTCTAACGTCTTCTTTATAGATACTCAGGCATCGCGTGGTGTCGAGTCGGCGAAAACAACGAAATCAAGTTCACCACCAACTGGAAGAAGCCAAGATTCGCCCAGGGGGACAAGCAGAAGGTCCCCTCGGCCATTTTTTATCACCACCTGAATGATGAAGACCCTGAATGGGGCGCGACCACTCCGCAGGACTATACTACCCTTCGTTGGTTCAAGCTCCTTCTCGTCGATGAGAAAGATCTCCCGGATCATATCCGACACTCTGTTCAGCTGAAGACAGCTCGGGCTCTAATGTTGAAGGCTAACAAGACCCCAGTTCAGATCTTGGGCGACTACCTGCGACAGCTTTGGCGTCATTGTCGTCAGAACATTGTCAGGGCCGAGGGTCGCCGAATGATGACAGTCTCGACAGTTCACCTTGTTGTCACTCTCCCGGCTATATGGCCATACTACACCTGCTCCAGAATGACGGAGGCTCTGGGACACGCCGGTCTTCTCAACATCACCAAAGCTGGACATACAACTTTGGATTTTGTCTCTGAGCCCGAGGCGGCTGCTTTGACCTGTCTCAAGGAGAACGCCGATCGCTTCAATGTCAGAGTGAGTTCAAAATGACCGTTTTTATCACTGGCCTGTAGTTAACCATATTTAGGTCGGTGACCATTTCGTCATCTGTGATGCAGGAGGAGGAACTGTTGTAAGTTTCAGCTTTGCCCTCCTTGCGAAACGTTTCTTACAAAACAGGACCTCATCACCTACAAGATCGAGAAGCTTGATCCTCTCATTATGAGTGAGAGCGTCAAAGGCGATGGTAAGCCATCTGGGCTGCTGTGTGATGCACATTTGACTGACCTCGACCAAGGTGGCCTTTGTGGTGCCATGTTCCTCGACGAGAAATTTCTCAAGCTACTGAAGGGTACTATCCCTTTTGAGGCTCAGAAGAGTCTTGATAAGCAGACATTCCACAGGATCATGGAGTCTGATTGGGAAGGCGACTTGAAGTCCTCCTTCTGCGAGACCAGCGGAGACTTGCCCCTACAACTCTCGTATGATGGCCTCGTGGACACCAACTTCTTCCCCTCAAAGTTAATCATCGATGTGTAAGTGCCATAAACGACCCCATCATCTTACTCTGGGAATATCCATAATTCTCTATGAAGGCCTTGACGGGCGCCTTCATGATGCCTACCTCGTCCCAGCTAACTTAGTCCTAGTTCCGAAATCCGCGAGAAAGTGTTTGATCCTGTGGTCAAAGATGTAAAACAGCTCGTTCAGAAGCAGGTCGATGCAGTCAAGCACAAGTACAAGAAGAAGCCAAAGGTAAATCTGTTCGTCATTTCGTTCAATGGCAGACTGCCTAACATCGTTTAGTTCGTCATCCTAGTTGGTGGCTTTGGAAGGTCTCTTTATTTGCATCAACACCTTCAGAACGCTGTGGGCAACAGAGTAGACGTTCTTCAATAGGACGGAGAAAAGCCGTATGTGATCTCGACGCCTCTTGAAATTTCGTCTATTGACAATAATTTGTAGCTGGACCGCTGTGCTTCGAGGAGCTGTCCTACATGGACTGGCGAGAACCAATCATACCAGTTCAATCAAAGTTACGGTCGCCTCACGTGTGTCCCGTCACAGTTACGGGACCCTCGTGAACATTTCGCCCTTTGACCCCAAAGAGCATGATGCCAAGGATCGCGTTTGGGATGCTGGCCTGCAGGAGTTCCTTGCTGTCGAGCAGACACGATGGTTTGTTGAGATCGTAAGTCACATGGGCCCATTTATGTTAATCTCTAACTTCTCTAGGGTTCCTCTGTCTCTGCATATGACCCCGTTTGTGAATCCTTCTGGCAGGACCTCACGAGCCCCGACGATGATCTCCAAATCGACATCGTTACCTCGGATGCTTCTACTCCCCCGACCCGCAAGGACGATTCAGTTAAGCGTATGTGTGTCGTCAAAGCGTCCGAACTTCCCAGATGGGATACCATACCGGTGTGGACCAACGAAGACGGTCAGGTATTCCACCGAATCACTTACGAACTGCGCATGATCAGCGATGGGTCCTCTTTGGACTTTCAAGTCTTCTACAAGAACAAGAGCATTGCTTCTGGAAGTGTCGCTTTCGACTCTACCAGTCAGAACGATACTGATGACGAGGATGACGTACAGAAGGGCTCTCCTCAACCATTGAATAACAACAACAATGGTAACAATATCATCGACATGACCGACAACGATAGCGACAGTGACTACGTTGAGGTTGAGGAATGAATAGGGGATGGGTTCATGATTGCTGTGTGAATGCGATCCAAAGAGCCCAAAGTGGCTCCAATAGGGTCAAAGGGAGTCAAAGGAACTCAAAGCGAGTCTCATTTCAGAGTGCAATTCTTGGTTGGGGGCATTATGAAAGCTCACGGGCATTGCTAAGGGATTAAGCGTATAGTTGCTTTATATCATGTTGGGGCATATATGTCTAGCATATACCGGTGCTGCATCGGTAAGACGACATGCTAGTTACGTCTCTATTCAATTTAAATAGCTCTTTTACTGTATTGAGAGCATTAATGACCGTTTCACACAACTTGAAGCCTGATGATGGAGGTAGCTATTCACGCCGTATCCTTTGAAGATACCTAACTGAAGGCTCATGAGTCTGCGTACTGTCATTGTTCAATTTGAGTATTTGAGAATGGCTCAACAACTTTGGGCACGTTCACATTACCTAGGCAAAGGCTTAATCACATATATAGACCTGAGGCATGTCTCCCTCGATTTTTGTGCTGGTGACTCCTTATGGAAGAGCAGAGCTTGACCTGATGACATTCTACAGCTATGATACAGTACCCTAAAGCACTCGTTCTGGTGGCTCGCGTTTTGTGTTACAAATGCTTCGATAGCAATATTGCATGATATGACTCGAATTGTATGAGATGAAGAATATCCTGATCGGCCGGGACTCGTTGCGGGAGGCTGATGAGAACGTTGGGTTTAGATTCCAGGCCAAACTGACATCCAATTCTACGCCCTGTGTATCAATGTCACTGTGCATTTTAAATAAGAATATCTGTTTCTTTGACTCTCGCTTCAACTCTTTGACAACTCTTTATGTTCTCGATCCTTCAGTACGGCGATGTTACTGGTGACTCCGAGAGCAGTGGGGGGCTCAGTGAGTCACACTTGGGTGGAGGTATATGTTCAAATAAGCCCACACTCTTTCACCAAGAAAGCAATTTGGCGCAGTGGAAGCGCGGTATGTCTATCTCACAGTCTGCATCACACAACTTGTACTAACAGACCCAGCCGGGCTCATAACCCGGAGGTCGCACGATCGAAACGTGCAATTGCTAGGTTTCATGTCTTTTTGCAATTTTTCCTATCTCGATTTTGGTCTTTCGACTTGTCCTCATTTTATGGTTTCTTTTTGGTGGTAGTTTTGCACTAGTTTCTGATGGGCGTACTGTTGATGAAAGCACGTGACTGATAACTTACACGCGATCTCTGGTCATTAATCATTGCAACACACGGAAAGCCTCTTTCTTTTTTATATATAATTGACAGTAGACAGAAGGAGTAGATAAGGTGAAAGTGGCTTTTGATTCAAGTTCAGTCATATGTACGTGCTTGATAAAGTATTTTCCGCTGATCAACTGTACCTATGCATTGGCTCACCAACTTTGTACTGACTTGATGGCAAGGAGAAGACAGTATTGACTATGAGTTGCTACACACAACTGCAGATGCTCCCGAACCGCGACCCTTTATGTCAAATAGGCCTAAATGTATAGAAGTCCGCCCATGACCCCGTGACACCCAATAGGACTACCCGCATAGGCATGCATGCCTCAGCTAAAAGATGACCATGACCATGTCTAGGCAACAGCATCTCTTTACTTACTCCTCTTCAACCTCACTTCCATATTTACCCTTTATTCTTACCAGTAAAACCATGGAGCAACTGGCACAGCAATACATTGACTCGACGAACGTGACGCCTCGCTGGTTACCGGGCGGCGACGCATTTTGGTATAAGCAGAATACTTCACCAAACAAATGTCAGTTTCTGCTTGTTGATGTCCAGAGAAAGAGTTGCGAGTTAGCGTTTGACCACAAGCAACTCGCTGAAGCTCTGCACGAGAAGACAAACGAAGAGGTTGACCAGTTCTCTCTTCCTTTCAATTGGATTGAACCGGTCCCAGACGAATCATGTGTTCGATTCCGCTTTGACAAGCAAAAGTGGCAGTTTGGGCCAAACAATCTGCTTCAAGAATGGGAGGGACAATTCTCCACTGAACCAGATCATCTGCTCCAAAAAGAAGTCATTTCTGCACACAGTGACACTAAAGTCACCGTCGACTTTGTGAACCGTACAGGCAAAACCCTCAGGGTGTTTTGGATCGATTGGAGAGCAAAGGCCATTCCATATATGTCGATCAAGAACGGCGAAACAAAACGACAGATTACGTACGTGGGCCATGTTTGGCGATTGGTAGATGTGTCCAACGAAAAATACAGGGCAGTCTATTCAGCACCTGACGAGGGAAACCATGTCGCTATCATCGAGCATCTCAGTGACTCTGTCCCTGAAGCATCTCCGCCCAGCGACGATGAAGATTCTGAAACGGATGAAGAACCAACAGAACCCGAAATCGGGCCATGTCTCTACGTCAAAGACTTTAACGTATGGTTCAAAAATGAGAACAATGAAGCTTTTCAGCTATCTGAGAATGGAAGCGAAAATAGTCCTTACGACAAAAGACACTTGTACATATCGCCAGACAAGCGGCATGCAGTCGCATGGCAGTACACCCCTGGGCAAGACCACAAAATCAATTTGGTGGAATCATCTCCAGAAGATCAAATTGAGCCAAAACTCCACACAAAGACATATCTCAAGCCAGGCGATCGTGTCAGGGTTGACAGACCTCGGCTCTTTGACCTCAAAGCTCATAGCGAAGTTGCAACTGATGATTCGCTGTGCAAAAACCCCTACCAAGTAAGCAATCTGGAATGGAACCATAACAGTCAGGAATATCGATTTTATTTCAACGAGCGTGGACATCAACATACCAGAGTTATTGTTATCAAAGTTGACGGAAGTGTTAGGACGATCGTGGAAGAGGAGAGCCACACATTCGTAGACTACACGAAGGCATACTACAAGCTCCTCAGAGACTCTGATGAGCTTATCTGGGCCAGTGAGCGCGACGGATATAATCATCTGTATCTGATCGACCTCGTTACTGGCTCGGTCAAGAACCAGATCACCAAGGGGTCATGGATGGTAAACTTTGTAGAGTTTGTGGACAAGGAGCGTCGTCGAATGTGGGTGCGATGCTATGGGCTCAAGGACGGTGAAGATCCCTATCACGCACATCTG
This sequence comes from Fusarium denticulatum, assembly GCA_013396175.1. NCBI lineage: Eukaryota > Fungi > Ascomycota > Sordariomycetes > Hypocreales > Nectriaceae > Fusarium > Fusarium denticulatum. Next base: position 156,949 of record JAAOAK010000087.1, on the reverse strand, counting down.
GTAAGCGTCAACTTCGATGGGTCAGAGTTCAAGGTTCTTACAGATGGAGATGGAACTCACTCTTGGTCTTTCTCTCCAGACAAACGTTACTTGATAGACACTTGGTCAAGGGTAGATTGTCCACCTACAACGGTCCTCCGTGATAGCGAGTCTGGACAAGAGATTATGACACTCGAGAAGGTGGATTCGAAAGGCTTGGAAGATAAAGGATGGTCTTCTCCTGAGAGGTTCGCTTCCCCTGGCCGTGATGGCAAGACACTTATATACGGAATCATCATTCGGCCCGTCGACTTTGACAGCACCAAGAAATATCCCGTGTTTGATGAGATTTACGCCGGACCTCATAACTTTCGAGTCCCCAAAGCATTTTCAACTCTCTTAGATCGACGGCGATGGGCAGATGAAGGGTACATCGTCGTGATCATTGACGGAATGGGCACAAACTGGCGCAACAAAGACTTCCATGATGTCTGCTATAAGAATCTTCATGATTCAGGGCTTCCAGACCACATTGCTTGGTTGGAAGCTGCGGCATCTTCAAGGCCATGGATGGATCTCTCTCGAGTGGGAATCATGGGCGTTTCAGCAGGTGGACAAAACGCTGTAGCAGGAATGCTTCACCACAGCGATTTCTTCAAAGCCGGTATAGCAGATTCAGGCTGTCATGATAACCGCATGGATAAGTTATGGTGGAACGAATTGTGGATGGGATACCCAGTTGATGAGGCGTATGAGAAGGCGTCTAACGTAACTCACGCCAAGAAACTCAAGGGTCCCTTGATGCTGATTGTTGGAGATTTGGACGATAACGTCGATCCATCTTCAACGTTTCAGATGGTAAATGCCTTGAATAAGGCGGGTAAGAATTATGAGTTTGTATTTATTCCTGGTGGTGAACATGGCTGTGGAGGAGGGAAGTATGGTCTTGCTCGTCAAAGGGAGTTCTTCAAGCGTCATTTACAGCAAGAGGCCAAGTATCGAGTCGACATGTATGATACCGGCAGTTGATATTGTGGCTTTGGATAGGGATCGATAGGTTATTGAGAATGGCCCATTGTATCTGAAGGGGTAGACATTGGATGCTTGAACCCCTGTTATACAACCCCAAATAGTGCAACATAAAGGGTCTTGTTGCCTCCAAAAGCCACAAACAGAAAGTGGTTACAGCAACAATTGATTTATTCGCAATACGTTGTCACAGCCTACTCACCTTTGTTTGGCCAAACTCCTCAATTGAGGCGCTTTCCTTTGCGTTTGTATTGGGTGAGTTTGACCAGTGCAGTCAAGTATAGGACAGCTGGCCTTCTGCAATAGGTTCCCCCCCTCCACTAAAAAAAGTACTGTAGAGGTAGGGATGAAGATCTAAGCTACGCTCTAGCCCAGGAACCGTTACAGCCCCCTGCCCTCTCTCATCTCTTCTCTTCCTCTCTGTCTTCTCTTTTTTTTTCCCTTTCCCTTTTGCTGTACCGCTTCTTCCTCTCTTCATCATCGCATCGACGGTTGAAGATGAAGATCTCGTACTTGTCTGTTGGGCTCCTCGCCCTCTTCAGCCCCTTGGCAGCCGCCTGGAGCAAAGAAGGTGTGTTTTACGGTCGGCTCTGATTCATGTCTTAACTAATTCCCATCCTCGCAGATCGCGAAATCTTTCGCATTCGGGATGAGATCGCAAAGTATGAGACCGATCCTGCTGCCAACTTCTACGACATCCTCGGCGTCCCTCCCTCTGCCTCGCTCGATGATATTACCAAGGCCTATCGCAAGCAGACCCGAAATCTGCACCCAGACAAGGTCAGACAGGGAATGCGATCCAAGGCTGCAAAGGACAAGAAGGCTGGCGCAAAGACTAAGCCTCCTACCAATGCTGAAATCAAGGCTGCTGTGAAGAAGGCCGGCGAGGCTCAGGCTCGTCTCTCCCTCATCGCCAACATCCTCCGTGGCCCCGAGCGCGACCGATACGACCATTTCCTCTCCAATGGCTTCCCTCTCTGGAAGGGCACCGATTACTACTACAACCGATACCGCCCCGGCCTGGGCACGGTTATCGTTGGTCTTTTCCTCGTTGTGGGTGGTGGTATTCACTACCTCACTCTGTACATGAGCTGGAAGCGACAGAAGGAGTTTGTCGAGCGCTACATCAAGTTCGCCCGCGACACCGCTTGGGGTGGTGGTCTTAACATCCCTGGCGTCGACGCAGCTCCCGCTCCAGCCCCTGCTGCATCTCCCGCGCCCGCTAGCGACGAGGAAGAGGCCCCCCCTCTGCCCCAGAACCGACGAGAGCGCCGTATGCAGGAGAAGGCGGCCAAGCGTGATGGTGCTCGTCCTGCTAAGAAGACGCGCCGTGCTCCTCAGGCTTCCTCTGGAACTGCTACTCCTACCCCTGCTGCTGGACCTACTGGTGCTCGCAAGCGAGTTGTTGCTGAGAATGGCAAAATCCTTGTTGTTGACTCCCTTGGTGATGTTTACCTCGAGGGAGAGGACGAGGAGGGCGAGGTCCACGAGTTCCTCCTTGACGTAGGTTGTCGCAATCTCGTCGAAATGACTAAACTAACATGTGACAGCCCAACGAGCTTGCCAAGCCTACCATCAAGGATACCGCAGTCTTCCGCGCACCCATCTTCCTGTTCAACATCACTGCCGGCCGCTTCCTTTCCAAGAAGCCCACCGACCTCGAGATCGAGATCCCCGCTGAGGATGAGGACTCTGATGTTCCCCAGCCCACCCCCAGCACCGACTCCGCCGGCGAGGACTTTGAGCTTCTTGACAAGAGCACTGATTCTCTCACCAAGGCCAAGGCATCTGGCGCTTCGCAGGGCAAGGCCAACAAGCGCAAGGGCAAGAAGAGGTAAACTTTGGGAATGCTTTCTAACAAAAAGTTGACTGGAGCTAGGAGTGGATGGAGTTGGTGTCAAACGGGGAGGATGTATTTTGTCAAAAGGACGATTAAATCTTAAATGCTTGCCATGTTATAGTAGATGCCATTCATGAAAAGGACTAGATTTGGGATATGCCTGGTGTCCAGACTCTGTGCTTTGTGCCCTCATGCGCCGACTATCAGTGATGTTTGGGATGGTCCTAGTCAATTGAAGCAAAGACGACTGAGTTAGTAGACAAGAAACCTCATATAATACCAATTCCAGCTCTAGTTCTCTTGGCCTTTGGCATTATAGCTGTACTTTAAACTCCACAACGACCCCAAGCTTGTACTGACATGGCTATAATTCATCACAATAGCTTATATATGGCAAAATAGCTAGGCTTGTTCTTCTTCATTCTTTGGCTGAAGTCTATGATGATAAGACCCTTTGTAACAATTCATCTGAGCTTAATTAAACATGGGCTAATTAGTCTTCAATGGCTGCATACGGAACCCGAACTGTATTACACGTCTACTATGTAGGGTTGCAGTGAAGCTGCTGACACTCTTAGAGGCGGATATTACGGACATTTATATCCGGTCAACCTCTCCTAGCAGCAGCACAACATTAGTTGACCCCCATTTCCATGGGCAAAAGGAGGGAAAAGAAGCAGAATGTCGTAACCCACGTCCATTGTCTTGCGTGCTTTCTGATTAGATAGCTAGCCAACTCCGTGCTTGCGATTCCGCAACTCCATTGGGGATATGTAGTTAGACAATAATCCACTTTGACGACTATTGATCATGCTAATTTTTTTGCCATTGTTGATCATTTCTTATATAACTCCCACAAAGATACACTTTTTCGAGTTCTTAGCATGTTGACTATTTGTTGATCACCGTTTGTTTCTGTTTAACTCTCATCAACGTCTCTGTCGAGCAACGATGACGTCCTCGAATCAACAACAGAGGCCAAATGTCTCTGGTAATAGCATCACGGAAACATTTCCGAGTCAAGATTCAGTCGCCGAGGACCCCAAGGTTCGCAATTTGGTCGAGTCAACTGAAGAAATGGGCTCCAGCAACGTCGTGTTGCAGTCTTCAAAGTATGAAACGAGTTTCCTTCGCAGGATATTGACACCAAAGAACTGTCGATGGAACGATGAGTCGCCACCAGCTTTGTCTATGAGTCGTTGCTGTCTATACGCCTTGGTAAGTAATTTACCTCAACTATTGAAGCTCATGCTAATTGACAGAAATAGGCATCGGGCATCACAGTTGCAAACCTCTACTACAACCAGCCAATTCTCAACAAGATAGCCGCCACTTTCAATGTCTCATACGAAGAATCATCCCAGGTTGCAACGTTGTTACAGTCAGGCTATGCAGCTGGTCTCATTTTTGTTCTACCACTCGGGGATATTCTCGAAAGACGCCCGTTCATCATCGCTCTTGTTCTGGCCACTGCAACAATGGTAAGCTCTGTGTAACATATTACTATATTCAGCAGCTGACATCATGTAGTGGATAGGACTCTGTGTAACAAATGATTTTACTGTCTTCCGTGCCTTATCTTTTGTATGCGGTGCTACCACAGTGACACCACAGCTGATGGTTCCCTTAGTGGGAGACTTTGCGCCAGCGCATCGAAAGGCCTCTCTCCTCGCTATCGTCACATCAGGACTTATGCTGGGTCTGTTGATGGCGAGGTTGCTTTCAGGAGTGGTAGCGAATTTCACAGCTTGGCGCAACATTTACTGGTTGGCATGCGGTCTGCAGTACCTCATGGGGGTTGTGCTCTTCTGCTTCATGCCTGACTATCCATCCACCAATCCGGATGGGCTGAACTATCTCTATGCTCTCTGGTCTATTCCTCGTATGATGGTTACTGAGCCTGTTCTGATACAGGCTTGTCTCATTGCCTTTTCGCTGTCAGCTGTGTTCACGTCGTTTTGGACAACATTGACATTTCAACTCTCTTCTGCGCCCTTTGACTATACGTCTCTACAGATTGGTCTCTTTTCTCTGACTTCGCTTGCGACTATTTTGTCGATCCCCTTGATTGGGAGGTTGATTGATCATTATATACCTCTACTCCCGACGATAGGCGGTCAGATCCTGGCATTGACTGGAGTTATCGTCGGAACTTTCACTGGAAACTTTACCGTTGCCGGCCTTGTGATTCAAGCTATCGGTATCGATGTCGGTATGCAGACAGCAGCAGTGTCGAACCGCGCAGCCATCTTCGGCATCAATCCCAAGGCGCGTAATAGAGTTAACACGGCTTACATGGCCCTGGTTTTTGCTGGACAATTGACTGGCACGGCAGTGGGCAACAGACTGTATGCTAGTGGAGGCTGGAGGAGAAGCGGCGGATGCAGCAGTAAGTCAACTCAAGAGTGTCTTCTTTCGGAAACGAATTGCTAATGTGAATATTAACAGTTGCATTCGTTGGGTTGTCCATCTTGATCGCTGTCGCAAGAGGACCCAGGGAAAAGGGATGGATTGGCTGGACAGGAGGATGGCATCCTCGACGAGAAAAGGCCGTGATAACACAAACACAAACACAAACACAAACAGAAGATGAAGAACAAGGCGAAGAGCAGAATAGGAAGGAGGAAAAGTAAAACAAACAGTATGCATCGAATTCCAAATAGATATGTTTGTTTGATACTCCGTACTCCGTACTCCGTAGGTAAAACGGACGACGGGCCGACAGTTCCACTGGAGTCAGCCTCAAAATGCAACGTCGCCAAGAGACAATAGGCATAGTTATGAACCTTGACAGGGGATTGCCTTGTCACTTCAGTTTGGCTACTAAAAGAGACTCTCGTAAGCTGAGCCCCCTCATTCGGCGTAGTACGGGTGCGCCCGTAACTAAGCAGGGGTCCTCCGGCTCTTGACATATATCCATCTTCCTTCAGGATTCGTTTCAACATTATGCTTTGAGCGGTAATCATTGAAAGATGACGACTCTTCTCTTTCTTCCTCTCACGTAATCTCGTCTGGTCTCATGAATTTTCTTCTTTCCATTTCTTGGCATCTTTGTTGATTGAGTCAAGTCGTCGTAGTCTAGCTACAGGATGGCTATTCCACTTACAATGGCTGGACCACAGTATCATGAGGACTTCGATTCTACTCCTAAACAAGCCTCAACTCCAACACAAGATCAATCTCTAGACCGGCCTCAAGAACAGTTGCAACCGTTGTCAGATCACGATACATCATCTCTTCCAGCTAACGACCATATATGGAAGGCCAGACTTAACCTTCGTCTCTTCTCCATCTGTGTTGACGCTGTTCTTCTTGTTATTGTCTCTTTGTTGGCCTCTAATTCTAGTGATGGAACAACATCCATCATCGTCTTTGGGGTTTTCGTATGTACCTATCTATTCTCATGGTCGTCACCTACTGACGAAGAAACAACTTAGACTACCCTTGCTCTGATATGGACCTTTGCGGACTCTATCCATCTCTGGACCAGAAGATACCACAGCTTTAGCCCCTCCATACGAATCCGCATCGATCTTCCATTAGCTGTTCTCTTTGCAGTCCTGTCACTCCTCTATGGCTATTTCGGGCCTTCAGACCACGCAGTTTCCGGCTCGGCCCCAAGCACAGACGAGTCACATCTTGGGAGACGAGCCCTTGGATGTTTCGGCATCACTAAAGCGTAAGTCTACTACTCACTCCTATGCCCTGGGGAGCAAGAAAATATCATCCCTTAATATTAGATATCAAAATAAACTCAGCAAAAGATACGCTAAGTTTATCCTAAACTTATACCAAGTTACCTAAATCTTTTTATCATTTAGGATCAAGGTCCTAGGGTTTCTTGCTCCCCGAGGCATGCTGAAATCTCATATTTCTATCTTTCTGACTTATAATTGTTGCCTTAGTCTTGTTCAAATGATATTAGTTTTTGTGGCTTACTACGAGAGAACACAAGCAAACTCATCCACATCACGAAGCAACTATGCGAGGAATGAGGAGAATATACCCAGAGATGAGGAAGAAAGATTGTTATTTAGCGAAGATTCTGTCTCAAACAGATAGTCGTGCTGGTTGACAGCTAGCAACTCGCGTTTTGTTTCCCACACATTGTACCATTTAGAGAGATACCACCCTCCATAAGAAAGACACAAGCATAGCAGATACCCCTACCACAACTCTATCAATTTTGTCCTGTTCCTCGTCTCTAGTCTCTACCCCATCACTTCCAACTCACTTCTTCCAGCCATCTTGGGGGACTCAGGTAGAGCCTGGTTGTCGTTGAGCTTGTTTATTCCATCAGTAATCTTAAGGCACTCATGACATAGCAAATCCCCGGGGCCAACGTTTTCCTTCTGCTCCAAAATTTCGCAGCCCTTTTTCCCTGCAGTGATAACGTTACCACAAGGGAAGAATCGGCCAAATGGTTCGAGTCTCAAGTTGCAGAGCCAGCACGAGGCAACGCGGGTGACTAGACGGCACATGTTGCACAGGGAGGGCCTGGCGAAATGTAATATCTGTAGTCACGTAACTTTTATGAGATCTTACTGCGCACCTGAATGGAATTGGTGATGAGCTTAGGACAACAGTGGGGTTTAGCTGCTGAGATGCGAAGTCTGGTGCTTAGGAAGCTGAGGTGAGTTGTGGACTTGAGATTACATCGACGAAAGAATGTGCCATTTTATAATGAAGATGACCATTGCAGCAATTCACTGTAATCAGTGAATTCAATGAACGTTGCCTATTATACGCAATGATTGTATTGAGATTCTTTGTTCTGGACTGCACTCCTTGAACAACAGATGCACCACAGCGTTGGGCGGAGAGAACAATGGCAAGAGACATATTCACCGGTACACAACTCCATCAAATACTTGAACGCACTATTCTGCCCATCAGTCATCGAAAAACTTGTGCGCAGTGCCCCTAAGAAATTCGAAGTTCGGTCGAGCTTTGAGCTTTCGTGAATTAGACCAGCATTTGACGGGTCTAATGATGAACATGGGTTAAAGGAGAATGAATATATCAATCTTACCAAACAAAACGATGCGCTGTAGAGACGGTGGCACCTGGTACATAGAAAATCTTCTTTTTAAGTCTCTTAACTTCTTTTGAACTACAAAATGTCGACAAATACACGTCCCTTGCCAAGTCTTCATCCTAAGACCCAACAGAGACCATTCTCTCGCTGCTTCTTGTCATGCCTGCCTCCTCTTCCCAAAGGATATATATACCGCACATCTTGTCACAAAGGAGACGCTGCCCTGCGTAGAATCATGCATGCCAAGTTTCCCAACAAGCTAACAAAAACTCCTTCCCAAGTACTTCCTCGTGTCCGGATTCGCAAACGCTTAGTACACACGCTTGAAGGGTGGCACGGGCTTGCACTCGGCCTCATCCAGGGTGTTGGCGATGACCTTTCGGTAGGCCAGGTCGACCTTGCCGTGAGGCTCCTTCTGGAAAGAAAGAGTGTGCTTCATCCAGTTCTCGTCATCTCGCTCGGGGAAATCCTCACGGGCGTGAGCACCACGAGACTCCTTTCGGTTGGCGGCAGAGGTGGCGGTTTGGATACTGTATACAGTGTCAGTATTGCTTCAGAAAGTCACAAAAGAATCAAAACTTACGCGCAGGTGAGCAAGTTGCGGAGCTCAAGAGTCTCAACGAGATCAGAGTTCCAGATCATGCTGCGATCCTTCATGCCAACCTGGCTGTACATGGCATCAATCTCGGTCATCTTGCGAACACCCTCATCCAAACTCTCCTGGGTTCGGAAAACGCTGACATCAGTCTGCATAGCCTTCTGCATGGCAAGTCGGATCTCAGCGGTGCTCTTAGGACCATCAGCAGTTCGGACCTTGTCGAGGACCTCGATGTGGTCGGAAGCAGCATCAGCGGCAACGGGCTTCAGGGCGTCACCAGGGTTGAACTTGTCACGGATGGTGTGCGAAACGGCACGACCGAAGACAACAAGATCGAGAAGAGAGTTGGCACCCAGACGGTTAGCACCGTGGACAGACACACAAGCGGCTTCACCACAAGCGTACAGACCAGGGACAACCTTGTCCTCACCCTTCTCGTCAACGGTAAGAACCTCACCAGTGTATCGTGTAGGAATACCACCCATGTTGTAGTGGACGGTAGGAAGAACGGGAATGGGCTGCTTGCGGACATCAACACCAGCGAAGATACCGGCGGTCTCAGAGATACCGGGCAGACGCTCAGCAAGGATCTCAGCGGGGAGATGGCTGAGCTGGAGATAGATGTGATCCTTCTCAGCACCAACACCGCGGCCCTCACGGATCTCCAGGGTCATAGATCGAGAAACGACATCACGAGAAGCAAGATCCTTAGCGGTAGGAGCATATCGTTCCATGAATCGCTCACCCTCAGAGTTGAGGAGGTAACCACCCTCACCACGAGAACCCTCAGTGATCAGGCAACCAGCTCCGTAGATACCGGTAGGGTGGAACTGGACGAACTCGAGATCCTGGTTGGGGAGACCGGCACGGGCAACCATGGCCATACCGTCACCGGTACAGGTGTGGGCAGATGTGCAAGAGAAGTAGGCTCGTCCGTAACCACCAGTAGCGAGGACGGTGTGGTTGGCGAGGAATCGGTGCAGGGTACCGTCCTCCTGGTTGTAGGCGAGGACACCGCGGCACTCGCCATCCTGCATAATCAGATCGAGGGCGAAGTACTCAATGAAGTAGTTGGTCTTGTGTCGGAGGGACTGTCCGTAGAGAGTGTGAAGAAGGGCGTGGCCGGTTCGGTCAGCAGCAGCGCAGCATCGGTAAGCCTGTCCACCCTTTCCGTACTCCTTGGATTGACCACCGAAAGCTCGCTGGTAACTGATGAAATTGTCAGTAGCCGTTGTGTGGGCAGATTTCAAAGTCCAGACTCACATCTTGCCATCGTCAGTTCGCGAGAAGGGGCAGCCGTAGTTCTCAAGCTCGATAATGGAGGCGGGAGCCTCTCGGGTCATGTAGTGAATAGCATCCTGGTCACCCAGCCAGTCGGAACCCTTGACAGTATCGTACATGTGCCATCGCCAGTCGTCCTCGTGCATGTTACCTAGGGCAGCGTTGATACCACCCTGGGCGGCGACGGTGTGAGATCGAGTAGGGAAAAGCTTGGAGATACAGGCAGTATTGAAGCCAGCCTCGGCGAGGCCGAAAGCAGCTCGCAGACCGGCACCACCAGCACCAACGACGAGAGCATCATACTCGTGGTCCTGAAAAGTGTCAATTGACGAGATCTGTGATTCGCGGATGATCGGGTAGACGTACGATGACGGCGTATTTGTTGCTCACGAAAGGAGAGGCCTCCTTGGCTCGCAGAGGACCATTGCCAGTGATAACTTGGGCTGTGGACAGCTCGTCAGTATTTTAAAGCTGCGCGTGGGATTCGGAGAGAAGCGTACCAACAGGGCGAGTGGTGGAGAAAGCTCGAGAAGAAGGGAACCTAGCAGCCCGCGTGAACTACCAAGAGGTTAGCAAAGCGCATTGATGAGCTGACGAAGCTTCTGTGGTGGACAATCTGTTTCATGATGCCATCGCAGAGGCCAGACTAGGGACTACTCTACTCACAGCAGGGCCGACGGCCAATCTCCTCATTGCCATAGAAGAAGCCATCATCAACTAAAGTCACTATGACCAAGACCAAACTGCATCCGCGGGGAGAATCGAAAGGGTGGTATTTGACGATATCTTCGGGTGGCGGAGGAGCAGGACTTTTGTTAGATGTGGTTTTGGAGGAGAGGGAGAATGGATTGAATTGACTGTCCAACCAATCGACAATTCCCCTTGATGTTTTTTTGGGTCTCTCGTCCTTCGCGAGCCTCGATCGGACGGATTCTCTCGGCTCCTCGGTTGATCCAACCAATCAGCGCTGGCTTATTAGCAGCGTCGATTATTCGCCGCTCACTGGACTGGACGCTGTAAGCCACTGAAGATATAGGGACTCGGAAGTCAATGACCTTCTGTGCTGTCAAATGATAGAGCTCCTTGAGTCCGAGAGTGTGTCGTTGTAAAAGCCAATTGGTTTTTTAATTTTCAACTGTTCTCATGATACTACATCCAATGCTACCCTCCCTCGATCTTCATCCAAAATCAAAGCCCAATGGATCGGGAAGATTCGCCTTTGCGAGTCTAACAAATCCATGACGTTCAAGACAATTGGATTTCATCACGTGTCCGCGGATGTACATTTTGCCCTTCGGCTCCCCGTCTCCCCCGCCTATTCCGATACCAACGGCATGTGCTGACGGCTCCACCTCCAGCTGCTGTCAGTCGTAACAACGCGACCCGGCCCGGAACCAATTTTCGGGGCCGGTCATCAAAGTCCGGTTTTCGTGCTGCATGTAGTTTACTGCCTTGACAACTCACAGGGTTCAAATAGGCCTTGAAAAGAGTCCTATTTCTCCTGTAATAGGCTCAAACAATAAAAGACTGAGCTTAACCTAAGCGTCATGATGTGAGCCTTGGAACTTATGATCATACACATGAAAGCATTCCTAATTAGACCTTCTCAGTCTTATACCTCTCAGACCACCATAAAGCATGAGAGACGTCACATTTAAACACCAAGACATTCAAAAAGGTAATTAAAGATAGAATCTTGACGTCTACTGGCTCTACCATTCTCCATCATTCCCTGACTTTATAGTCATGTCGCTCTGTATCTTTATACTGCCAGAATCAATACAGCCAACTCCTTCTCTTCCTCCTAGTCCGTATGCAACCGCAACAAGGATATCTTACTAATTCTAATTCGATAATACTTCACGAAGCATGACCAAGAAATTGTCGGTCAGCTTGTGGACTTCTCCCACAGGAGGCTTGACGGGCTCTCCAGCGCTTCGTCGCAAGCGATCCTGTCGCTTGGCTCTGCGTCGCCTCTCAGCCTCGATGGGATCCAACTCATCTTCTGCTTCTGCCTCTGCCTCATCCTCCGAGCCATCGTCATAAGCCATATCCTCGAGGTCTTCGCTGTCTAATCCAAAGTCTGATGAGTTGAAAGCCATTGCCGTTGGCATCATGTCACTTCCTGCATGGCCCTCGGCTGCCATCTTCTGTCTTGTTTTGTCATTGTGCCACTTCTTTCGAGCCTCTTGCCATGCAATAAGAGAGTTGATCTCTACAATTGCCTTGTCTTTATCCAGAATTCCAGCACTGACACCGCCCTCGAACAAGGCGTTGACATTAAGGGTTCCGTTCTTGGGACCCTTTCGCAAGAACTCGAGGATACCCTCGATCCAGCCCATGAGCTGTGTGAAGAGGCCGTTATCGTGGGTATGCACTTCATGGACAAACTTGTAAAAGTTGTGCTCATGTCGCTGGCAAAGATCGATAAAAGCCTGAACAGTCTGATTTGGATCCGCCGAAGCATCTTGCTCTCTGCACTTGTCGACGACCTATACACATGTTAGCATCTAGTTTCGATTCGGAGATAGCTGCTTCTCTCACCTGGATCATGTCATCAATAAAGACGGCGAAGTCAGTAACACTATTGTACACGTTTGCCGACTTGTAGACTCGTACGAGGGGCTCATAGAAGATGGTGAAGAGGTCTCGGAATAGCTGGAGGGTTACCGGCTCCTCGATCAACTGAAGCATCATCTCCTTGTCCCTCTGTCTTGTGCACAGCTTCAAGTACTGCTTCATGTACGAAAAGAGTTGAGCGCCCTGGCGCAGCTCCTCGTCAATGTTCTCCACCGCGTTATTGAAAGCGACATATGCGTTGTAGAGCCTCTGAATCTGCTCTCCTGTAAGCCCTGGTTCAATGAGATCAGATCTCATGATCGCCACGATCAAGTCCACATCATCTGCCTCAGCCTCTTCACGAATGGCGACCTTGATGTGCTCTTCGGCATGTGTGTACTTGTAGAGCTTGTCTGAGAAGACAGGATCGTCAATCTTGCTAGCGAGGATATCGATCGACTTTTGGAAGCTCTTGATACCATCGTTAAGCGTAAGTGAGAAAATCCTCTGCATCAATGACCGTGTACCGAACGGTTGAGCTAGGAAGATGTCCAGGACACCAGACATGACTGCTGCGGGGTTTGCAATTCGGATAACGTTCTTGATAACCGAGTATGGGATGAGAGAGTGAATACGTCTCGCTTGAGCAAAGAGCTCAGGGGAGTTGTCCTCAGCCAGGAAAAGGTGGTAGATGACGGCAGCAATCTCAATACGAAGCCACTCGGCAAACTTTCGATATTGGATACTGAGATCCTGGATCGTCTCCTTTTCCTTGATCTCCTTAAAGAGCATGGTAAGTCCGTTGTGTTCTACTATATCGCGACGGAACCTAGGATATGTCAGCTCAGGCTTTTGACCTGTGTGAGATGACACTTACTGTTCCATATACTCATCGAGCTCGGCGGCTCGTTTCCTCGCGATTTCATAGAATTGCTTCTGCTCTTCCATGCGCTTCTCATCCACCTCCTTCCTTCGAAGAATATCTTCAACATCCTCGTCTGTGGGAGTAATGGGCTCGCCACTAAGAAAGTCTTGCATAGCCTTGGTATTAGCAAATTGGGGGTTGTGGAGTACAGATCGCAAGAACGCCCTAAGTGAAATTCTCTGGTTTTCACGCCATAGAACAACAGTCTATTTATCTTGTTAGTAGGCTGCAGAAGTCGTGTACTGCGTCATTCATACCTCTGACTTATCTGACTTATCCGAATCCTGGCGGACAGCGGGGCTAAGTCTTCCTCCCTCGGTAGACATGCGAGGAGATGGAATTCTAGGGGAATTGAGCCCCTTGGATCGATTCGATCTGAATGATGCCGCAGACCCAGCCCTACGGTGACCTTCAAAACGTTAGCATAAGTAAGAAATTCAGCAAAAATGGAGTGGGTCATACCAGGCGTCAACATAGATGAATAGCCATTAGGTCTTGTCGAAACTGAAGAAATAGAGGAGGCATCTGACTCGTTTCCGTTGCTGAACATGGATGTAAAGGCGATCGTTGTTGTGGTATCTGACTTGTTCTTCTTGGGCATTTCTGGTACAACTCGACCAGGAAGCTCTTGTCGCAATCGGCTGTGAAGTTTGGCAAAGTCGCTATATCTTCGACCAACATAGTGCTCCAATTCTCCCTTCTTCTTGATGCGCAGGATAAATTCGGCGTGTTTGTGCTTTCGGATCGTATGCTTGACTTGAGTGACTCGCACGCCTGCGACATTGACATCCCAGCCATTAATGTAGTTGCCCTCGGGCAGAGTATGCATGACACCAGTGTCGATAGCATTGCTATCAACAATCTCAATCTCTGAAAACCGAATGCGCTCCTCGAATCCTGATGATGTTCCGATTCCAGAGACCATCATTAGCTCAACAAGTTTCCTTGCCTTAATGGCTAGTTTTCGTCGCTTCGTCTCCTCCAGGCGATCTTCCGACGATGAAATCTGCTTTCCTGCGAACGACTCGAGGAACTATAGTCCGTTAGCGTCAGATCGGCCATGGACAAATCGCATCATCATTACTCACCACTTGAAGCTTGTCCTGCCAGAACTCCTTCTCGCGCGCCTTGTCAAGGAAGGGAAAGTCGCGAACATGGTGGACGAATATGTATCGCAGAATGGGCAGTTCGGACTCCTCAGGGGGGACTTCACCATGATCGGATCGAAATGGCGCGCCGAAGCGCTGGAGGGCGGTGGTAGAATTGAGTTCGTTTATTTCCCACTTTACCTGCTCCGAAATAAGCTCTCTCTTGAGGTCTAATGTGTAAAAGGATATATCAGCATCTGCTAAACCGCTTTTGATCGCAAATTAATGCGCATTGCAACACTTACAGTGTTCTTGCTTGCCGGTCAACGTCTGGCCTGGTGGCGGCGTAGCATCTTGCTTTGATCGCACTGGGAGGTCAACGGTAGATGGAGGATTCGCGGGAGCATCCTCAACAACTGCGGGCGTATCTCTGGCTTCAGCAGCCATGTCTCTTGCACAACGGTCGATTACAGAGAGCTTTCCGTGTATTTCTTGTGAGGGGGAAAGAGGTATTTCACAGTTCAAAAGGTCGGCCGCTATCAATGTCTGTTATAATTCGTTATCGATGTATGTAGAAGACTCGGCGAAGTTGGGGTAGGTAGATTTGCGTCAGAAGAACGTCCGGAATATTGTTGGTCTGGACTGCTGCTTTCGTTTGGCGGGGCAAAGCTGCAGTAAGCTTCCATCGTTAGTACGCTAAAAAGTGCCTTACGGGGCGCAGCTACGTAATGTTGTCGGCTGTTGATAGGGACTCACATCAGCGTCTTCTTCAGGGTATCACGAACAGAACGATCAAAGGAACAGAACCTCAAATGATGGAATTTTCTTCCTTTGCACTATAGACCTCAACCTTTTTAAGGTACTCCTCACGCTGGGCACTTGCGTGTAATAAGCGCCAAAGCGAGGGGCATGACGTGTGTCGCCAAGTACCAAGCCACTCGCCCAGACTCCCATAACCCTGCTTTTTCGGGTCCTTTTTGCCGTGTTATGGATGCCCGGCATGACAGTCAAACTTTTTGGATATCAAACTAATGTAACGGCTATTGAGTTTCTGGTATAGTCAATGGTCCAGGGCGCCTAATGTAAGGCTGAACAGACATTTTAGTGATCAATTATTATCAATACGAAGGGGGCTTTCCTACGATCTATAGACTGATGCCAAGCAACTCTCAACGGGTCTTTGTTGTAACGAGTTCTCTAGCTTCATAGACTCACAGTTGTTGGGACTATCCGCTGCCAAAGACTGTCAGCACTACAGTGACGACGACTCATCTCGTTTGATCAGCCCGTTCGGCATCTAAAACAGGTAGCCGATCCTTTGTTGATCTGAATATCAGTCTCATTTCGACCTTGATGAATACAAGCCACGTTGGCCATGGGAATATCCTCCACTCTAGCTGCGTTGACATTGTGGCTGCTGAGAACTTGGACCAAGCACGGGATTACGCCGTGAAATAATAAGAGATTGGGCATTTCTTACGAGTAAGCCAATCATCGAAATGTATACCAGAATGGGGAATTAGAGGGAGATTCTTTAGCCCCGCCACGATGAGTTACGCAATGCCGAGTCTGTGCTTTATTGGCCCGCACCTTACATGAGTTGCTAAATGGGAACGTTACGGACATTATTTGCGACAAGTCACAACCCTGAGGCTCTTACGGATGTCTCCTCTTCCAGTTCATTTCAACAGTTTCGGGTAGCCCTATCTTCAGTAAATAAAGTCAGAAAGAAGCTCAAAACGCTCTGTCTAGGTTCTGGGCTCAGCACGGTTTCACGGGGATCGTTCGGTCTTGGTCAACCGATTCGAGTCTCTAATCCTTGGCAATTTGGGTCAATGTAGAGCTGTACCAGGCAATTGGGGGACTGACTCCGGGGCACGGCTCGGCGATGGGGAGACGTGACACGGAGGCTCCGAAGTGTGGCGCCGCAGGAGTCGTTGGCTTGAACAGGAAAGACGGAAACGTTCCTAATGAAAGAACTAGGTAGGTATCATTGGCATCATAAATTATTATTATCTGTGAATCAAGAGTGAGTGACATGAACGTCAGTCCTGACATGCCTATAAGACATTCAGTGAGTTACGAGACGTGAGATTTGGAGTTTAAGCGATACAAACATGCCAGGTGCCGCATATCTATGTATCAATGATCACATGCCATCATTATCTATCATGCTCGCAATAGCCGCTCACAGAACTGACTTCAGTGTTGTTAGGTATGCATTGAGTCGAAACTCTTTGGAAGATTTTCTTGTGACCGATATAGGGTAAGTTGATCGACCTAATATTCGGATTCATCCATGAACTGAAGGATGTATCAATATTGAGGTAGTGCTTTATTGAAGAACAATCTCGATGTGAATCAATTATCTATTAAAATCCTGCCAATACAAAGGAAATAAATGAGTAATGCGATGTGCGCGCTATGATGGGTATCGAATGAAAGCAATTAAAACGAGAACCGACAATTTCAGAGTTCGTCGAAAACACGAAGCTCCTCCTCTGCATGCGTATGCACCTGCTTCCTCTTCGAATATGGAACACCACTCTTCTCAGGTCTTCGGAGAGACAATGATGGATGTGCTGCTCCCTTGTGTGACTGGATGATAGACTCTGCAACACGAGGTGTGCTCGAGTTATCACTACCCAAGAGTGAACTATGCCTTGAGACATACTGAGCACCAAAGAACAGAACCACCACTGCAAGGAACACGACCGTGATGCATATAATGATAGCTCTCAACCTCAACCGTGTCTTGTCCTGAGACTCCTTGTCCAGACGCTCCCAGAGCTCAACTTGCTCTCGGACAATATCGACTCGATCACTAAGAGCGCGGATCCTTGCGCGGCCATCTTGGACACGGGTCGTGAGTGATTCGATGTTCTCCTGGTGCTCCTTGAACTGGCCCATTGCTGCAATCTGTGACGTGATATCGTTTTCAATTTCACAAGCGTCCTTCTCAAAATTTCGATGGATGTTCTGAGACTCCTCCGCCAACTCCTTCAAGGCGGAAACAGTCGATTGAAGCGTACTCATCTTCTCAAGAACCGCATAGTATGTCTCGTCAAGTCGCCGGGCTGTGGACGTAGAGAATGATCCAAGCTCGACCAGGGATTGCTTCAGGCCCCTATGAATGCGTCAGCTATATAGCACCAGACAAGGATATCTGCAGTATCTTACTCGACCCGAGAGGATGTTTTAGCCTGATCTTCCAACATCCTCTCCTTGGTCTTGGGTTCCGGCGGAGCAGGGACGTTGAGAGCTCTGTTCTCCTCCTCTCGCGAAAGCATCAAGCTTGGCCTCCGACTCTGATCGGGGCTCATGTACGGCGTGACGCCTTCTGAGCGTGTCATGATGTCTACTGAAGCTCTGCCTTGATATTGTGGGTTCGCAGATACGGGATGGGAGATTGAGATGTGGTGTGGATGCACGGCGCGGTCCTCATTATATCGATCGCGTTCTTTCTCTTTCTTCTCTCGACGGCCGAGCTTCACGGGCGACGCGAGCTCGGTGATGGATCGCTTCAGCTGATGTCGGCTGCTCGAACGAACACTGGAAACCGAGTTTGTAGAGTCTCGGGGACTCGTAAAGCCTGCTGAGGCCATGGCGTGAGCGGTATTTCCCCGTTGGTAGTGTGGCTGATCCCGATTCGTCCTGCCTGCAGCTATAATGACCGTACTGTAGGTCGTGAGAAAAACTCTATGCCTGGACCCTGTGACGCATGAATGGGTGGGTTGCCCAAAAGAGGGCTTGGAGCAGTAGAATTCCAGGTTTGCTGCGTGTGTTGCATCAGGCGATCGTCGAATGGTCAACTTCGGGTGTGGTTTAGTGGACCCCTGCAAACCGGCAGTTTCACATGTCACTTGAATGTAGATGCATACAAGATCGAAACATCTCCACATAAAAAAAAAGCTGCAGATAACTAGTATTCGAATACGTTTTCAATAGTATCAGTTGCTGTTAGACATATAGTCTTGCTTTCGAAATATGGAAAGCACCTCGAATGTCATGGCATATGCCATCGGTTGGTCAACCTCAGAATGGTGTCATAGTCACCACGATATCCACAATGGCGGTCTTTAACTAAGACCAAGATCCCAAACAAACCGGTAGATGGGTCTACTAGAAGATTCACGTATGTTGCTTTCGTCGACTTGAAATTCTAGATCAGTGGACCTCATGTCATTGCTGGCCTTTAAAGATATTAGTTGGCTCTCTTACATCCAGCAAAAGGAATATCAGCTAGAGGAGCTCGACCCAGTCCCGAACCAGCCGATCTACGAATCAATGATGAATACTAGATTTAGGAATCTTTATCCAAGAAGACGAAGAACCACTCGATTAGCCGGAGAACCCGGTAATTGATCTGCCAAGATTTGATCGCATATTCCAACGCCCAGGTATATTGTGCTGCTCCCGTATTGTCTAACCTAATATTTCCGTTTCAAGTTGTAGTCTGAGGTATACCGCATCGTAAATCATAGTTCTGTCGATGTATGTCTGCTCCAATTAAGTTTCTACCCCCAAAGCCATCCCACGATCATGAGTTGATTAGCTTGTTTCGCTTCTCCTTGCGCTTTAGTCGCTCGACTCGCTTCTTGTGCATCTTCTCGGCCATCTTCTCGTATCGCTCAGCCTCCTCCTTCTTCGCTCGCTTCTCCTTGATGGCTGCAATCTTGCGCTGTTTCTTAATTTAGATCATGTCTCGCCTAATGTGAGGAGAATCTGGGCATACCTGGCGCTCCTGTTCCTTCTCATCCTTCATCTCCTTCTCCTTGGCCTTGACTTGCGCCATGAGAGCTCGCTCTTGCGTTCGCTTCTCATATGACTTCAGGCCAGCGGTAGGTCGGAAGGCCTTCTTGGGTGCATGCCATTGCTTGCCTACGGAAGAGTTAGCTTGATCAATCCATATACAACCAATGCTGGGGGTTGATTTTACCATTCTTGCGCATACCGAGGGTCTTCTCCGCCCCAGGAGCGGGAGTCAGGTTTGTTTTCTCCGTGTCGGACATATTGTTGCTGTGTATCTAGGTTGATACTGAGGCGTGTCGTTTGAGCGATCTTGCGCGCTTCACCAATTTTTCTGCCAGTCAAAAAATGTTACAGCGGGGCACTATCTGGGAGGCGGTGAGGATCATGATAAAGCTGTGGCTATGCGCCTCCATATTTGGTCCAGAACTGTGGCTCAAATCCAGGGTCCAGGTCCCTCCCCACACTTTAATTCAGGGGCAGATAAGGGGCGATCTTGTCACGTCGCTTGGTACTTTTGTTTCACGATCTGAGGACATCTGGCCCCTTCAGATGAGTTCCTGATAATATGAATCAAAGGTTGAACTCGTCTCGGTTCGGCTCTGCTTTGCTCCATTCAATAGTTCGTCCGTATGTCTTCTTCGGCGCTGACGAGTCTTCCAATAATGTGCCATGCCGGCCCTGCTTAGCTGTCAGTCGAGGGAGAATCTACGCTATTGGCTACGTTTTTCAGCTGTGAACTTGTAAGCCTCAGATCCAGTTTCTAAGCGGAGCAAAAAGACGCGAGACCTTCAGTGAAATAGCTAATAATAATCCAAACAAATCTTCTAAACCTTATACCCTATGGCCACCTAAGAGTATTTTTGTCACTCAAGATCCAGGTCTTGGGTCATTTTGGTCACCTAGCCACAAATGATGGTGTTCAAGGTTTACAAGGATTTCTAGTTTGCAGTTTCTCGCAGGTGGCTTTGACTTTGATGCATGGGAAGCTAACCGTTAAGATGCTGATCAAGTGATGTGATTGGAGCAGGGGTAATGACCGTTCGTATTGCCAGCTGCATGTCCGTTTACGTTCATGTCAGGCATTTGTATGAAAGGGGGCCAACCGTGTGAGTATGCATCAAGGGAGATAGCCTCGGCCAACACATGAGCCTATCACTGGCCAGAAGCATGTTGTTGACGTACGCTCTTCAATGGTGCTTACTATGTAATTAGATTAATTAACAGCGTTGCAAATGCATGCGTGTAATTGCCGTGCATTACGGAGTAGATTACAGAGACATTTCCGAAAGGCAGAGACATTACGATGTGGAGTCTTGGGAGAGACATTTCGAAGAAGCGTCCATCATAAGGCTTCAACTAAGAAGATGCCATGAAAGAGTACAGAGTATAGATGAACACCTATAATGCGAGGATTAATCGGGCTCATCGTAATCAACGTCCATGACACTACAATGTCATAGTGGGACACGACTGATGCGGGTGAGAAGCCAGATTAGGCCATGTTCCTTCGGTATCGTGGCCGAATCCTACATAAATGACATCCCCGTCTATCAATAATCATGGGCCCAGAGCCAAGGCCACGAAATGACGATGAACCATCGCATGCTAAATTCGGGTATTTCTCAACCCCATTAAAAACACGGTAGATATTTTTGGGAATCTGTCCTGTCCTGCCCTGTCCGAGGCCTCCTTCACCGCAACGCAGGGAGATGGATCTCATGACGGAATGAAGAGGAAATCGTAATTAGCTGGGCAAATTGGCTTATTACCGTTGCAGATAATAATAGGAATGCCACCCGTGTCGAACGGTATTACATAGCTTCCTCGTTGAGATGTTGGCGAGATTGCTCATGCATACAAAAAAGCCTTCATTTCATCGCGATGCGCCTGAGGGAGGTTATCCGTGGACGAGCTGAACGTGGCAGGCTGACCTGAGATGGGATTTGCCAGCCTCTTTTTTCTTCTCGCCCGTGAAATTGGCCGGTTATGAGTGCACGGTGGAGCAAAACGGGGGAATTCGAAGGCTTGAAAGAGGGAGAATCCTTGTATAGTGGCTTAGCTGGTGGACCTGGCTCCATGAGAGTGAGTGTCTGCCCATGAACCCCCAGGTCTGGGCAAGACACGAGGGATGAAAGAGAGACATGAGGAGTCAATGTTACGAGGTGTCAAAACTGGCCGCATGCATGCAGGTTTGTAGAGTTGTGATATCATGCAATTGCTTTGTTTGCCAACACACAATTGTCACGACAACCATCGATCAACAGATGCAACTTGTGTTTTGTCTAAATTGTTCCGCCATGCTTAATTTAGGAGTTGTCGAGTCCTGAAAACCGTCCTGTCTTGTTTATACCAAGTTCGGCCATATTTCCGATGCGCCAAGTACCTTGCGATCATTCTAGTCTGTGCATGATTTGGCGGTGTCGTCGGATATTGGTGTAGATCTGACGTTAAGGGCATGATTGGCAAGCCCGGGATAGCATGTTGTCAGGTCGATTCATGTTATAAAAATGGGAAAAAGAGAGGCAGCTGACTGACCTTTCTATCTTTAGACCTGTTTTCTCACTATTATCTTAATATAACGATAGATAACTAACTTAGCAGCTCTTATATAAGCTAATAATATATTAAGCTAGCAGGGGGGTCCACGATTTGCTAGATAAGGGTAAGCTACTAAGTAATATCCCTGTTTTTTAGTATTTTTTACTAATTTATATCTTAGGTATAAAAGTATATAAATTAGTATTTTTTACTATACTTATAATAGCCTTATTAGTTAACCTTAATACTATATATAAAGGATATCTCTTATAGCTAGGCTTTTATAATAACTTTATTAATAAAATTATTATTAATAATTTTAATAATTAATAGCTAAGGCAGTTAGCTATTATTATAACCTTCCTAGATAGCCTTAGCTATTAGTATTATTATTAGCCTTACTATAAGGATAATCTACTTACCTAGCAGCTTTATATTAATATCCTTACTAACTCTTAGGTATATACCTTATAGCTATTATCTATACTAGATATAATATTTAATAACCTATTTTAAATAAAAAAGGCTAACTTTTATTAACTTTCTTAGTAATTAAAGAATAATATTAAGGTAAGTAATAGCTAGTATTAATCCTTTAAACTAAAGCTTATAATCTTCCTATAGATAATAGCTTATAGTAAGCCTTAGAGGAATACAGCCTATCAGTTTAAGGTTAGTTAGAGTACTATATTAATAATATTCTCTTACTTAATTAACTTTATATAGTATCTATATATAAAATTTATTTAGATATTAAATAATAGATATATTAATCTATAGATTAAGCTAAATACTAAATTTTATTAGTTTAATAGTACTATTAGGGCTATAGATAGTATATATATACTAGTATTTATTCCTCTTACTTAGTAATAGAGATTCTAGTTAAAGAAATTATTAATTTCTTAAAATATCTTCTATATAGTTAACTTTAAGGGATAATTCTTATATATATTTATAGGTATTAAAAGATCTATTAATAATATAATACTAATAGGATATACTTATAATAGTACCTTTAAAGTCTTATTAAAGAGATTCTTCTTTACTAATACTAGCTTTAGATTATAAAGAGGAATTCTAATTCTATATAGTTAGGTCTAATATTATCTTTAAGATTAAGGTAATATTAAGAAAAGACTTATAAATAAGAAGGAATTATATAACCTTTATTATTTATAGCTTTAAATAATTATAAAGTAGGCTTTTAGTTAATATAAAAAGAAGTAGAAGATTATAAGAAATAGTGCTCTTAAGTATTTATTTAGTAATTAGATTAAGATAATCTATATAGTAACTAGCCTATATAACTTCCTAATCTTTAAAGGTATAGAGCTATAGCCTTAAGATAAGGAAGAAGGTCTTCCTTTATAGGAAATTGAGGCTTTTATAAGAGCTTATAGCTATATAGATAAGGTTATAATAAGGAGATCTAGGATAAATATAAGAAGTCTAATTATAAATTAGTTATAGGTAACTTATTAGGTATATTTAGAGCTTCTAGATAACTCTAATCTTAAGGAAAATAGTAAAGAAGTAAGTATTATAGGGGATAAAGAAGAGAGCCTTATAAAGGAGGTTATTAATAAAGAGGCTAATTAAAGAGAAGCTATTTTAAGCTAGATTAAGATTATATTACTTTTTTTAAGATCTAACCTACTTAATATTAAAAATACCTTATATTAAAAATTTTAGATTAATTAGAGCTTATAAAAATACTATCTATATACCTATTAAGCCTATTTTAGTTAGAGAAATTACCTTATAGTTAAGGCTAAAAGCTATAGCTAATAAGGATATCTCTATAGCCTTATAGCCTTATAAAAGCTTTAACTCTTTATATCTTATAATACTATAAAAAGTATATTTCTTTAATTATTAATACTATATATTCTATATTATTATATTAATAAGAGCTTCCTTTATCTCTTTCTTATTAAAAGAATTCTAGATTAAGGTATTATTTATATCCTCTTATAGCTAGTTTATTATTTTTATTATAAAATTAATACCTTAATCTTCTATAAAAAGCTAAGTATAGTCCTTAATTACGCCTTATAAATCCTCTGCTTTAACTAGTTATAGAGATATTATATAATTATAAGTAGATAACTAACTCTTTAGAAATAGCTTCTTAAGATTATTAAGATTACTATTACTTCTATCTGCTATCTTTATCTTCTTCTTTTAAAGGAAGGGAATTATATTATTAAGGGGTATTAGAGTAATAGTAATCCTTTTTTTACTATTTATTATAGGAATCTATAATAGCCTTAATAAAGGAAAGGGAAGTAGATTATTAACTATATTATTAATAACTTACTAACTTACTTATATAGGTACTTTAACCTCTAGATCTTCTTTAATAAGCTTATTATTACCTTATTTACTATTTACTTTAGCTAGGTAGCTATTTTAAACCTCCTCTTATTCTAAGCTACTAAAGGAGGCTGCCTTCTCTCTTAATAGTAGTAGTATTCTACTATAGTAGGTAAAGGTATTATTATTACTAGCTTCTATAATATATCTCCTTATTAGTTAGTTATTAATAAAGATCTTATATTATATATTAACTATTATATATTTATTAATATTAAGACTGTCTTTTATTATACCTGCTATTATATAAAGATAAACCTATTTAAGGTCTATTACCTATTACTAACTAATAGTTACTTTCCCCTCCTTTATATTCTCTATTATCCCTATTATATTATATATATCTAGATAAATATAGTATTTATCTTTTATTACTATATATTATAATTCTATCTAATAGAAGTCTTACTTTATTACTAAGAACTCCTTTACTAATAATATAATAAATAATTTAAATACTAGCTTTAATATAGCCTTTTTCTTTAAATTTAACCTCTAATCTTACTTAGCCTTAAGAAAAAGGTCTATAAAAAAGAAGTATTATTATATAGTCTAGTAGTTACTTATTAACTATAAGGAAGGAAGCTATAATAAAGGGGGAGGCTATAATAAGGTATTAGACTATAGTAATAGTTATACTATTCTTAGCTAGGTTAAGAGGGGGGTTAGGGTTTAAAGGTATGATATTCTATTTAATTATGCTATTAAAAGCTAACTTTTAATAGGGGAATTATTATTAATTTAAAGGTCAGTTAATTTAGCCTCTTTAGCTATAATTATATTAATTAGGGCAGGTGAAAACGCTATTAAAGTTATCCTTAAAGGCGGTGAGACCCCCTTATAGATATAGAATAGCCCCTTTTAGGTATAACCTCTTCGCCTTATATATATGAATGTACTGCCTGTGCAGCCTGATATACCAATCCGGGCTTGCCGATCATGGCCTTGGTGTGTGGGGAATCTGAATCCTTCAGTCGGATACCGTTTTCCAATTTGAGTCCCAGTATTCCTTACGGACAACCTCTCTCTCTGCACTCACATTCGAGGCATTTTGAGACTATAGGGCTGCTAGTTACTCGTAGCTTTACTTTGGTTTCTCATAATGACGCCAGTGACAAAGTAGTTAAACCTCACAAGGCTCGGGCCAAGCCCCGCCAGGAACAGATCATAAACTTAATTGTTCGTTTGACCAAGAAGTGACATGAGCTTGTAGCTGAGGTTCCACCATATGGAGTTCATCCTCAGCCTAGACAGGGTAACAACCAGGCTCTGGCGCGGCACCAACGTCCCGAGGAAACTTGTGAGAAAACTATCACAAGCTCCCGTCACTAGCCCCTGTGACTTTCAACTTTCAACGCGCTGCAGCCAATGTCACCAAGTTCCAAAGAGCCAGGATTTCGGGAACTGGTAGCTAGTCTTGGACATGATCGCCAGGAGAAGATTAACGCAAACGCATGTTTCAATCAAGAACTCAATTACGGTTTGCACCGACAAGACCTCTCAGTACGAAATGACCTTGTAGATAGGTAGTTACCTGCTATAGTATCCCCAAAAGCAATTACTGTTTCGCCTCCCGGACCCGAAATACCGGGGTCAACACTCGCCACGTTTTGGTACTTCCGTAGGATCGTTAAAAGTCACCTCTTTCCATGAACTCTTGTGTCTGAAGATCAAGAGACTTTGTTATTGTCCCGCGCTTCCAACATGGCTACCATTGATCTGGACGGACCAGCACTCGCACCCCCAAAGGGCGAGGTGTCGAATCTCAACGATCCCCCTAATCAGAATGGGCTGGCTTATACTGTTCTGATTATCTGTGCGGTTATTACCACGATATGCTTCCTTCTCAGAGCTTATGGGCGTGTTCATCTGCTAAAGAAGTTTCAGACTGAAGAGAGTGAGTACGAGGTCTGATCCTTCCCGCGTAATCGCTAACGTTTTTGAAGTTCTCACGACCTTGGCATATGTATGTTTGATCTTTTGACTTTGCTTTACATGATATCTAACAGAAACAAGGGCAACTACTGGGGTGCAGCCTATGCGACGTTCAAGATGGTGGATACGCCTGGATATTTCGTGCATCAATGGAATGTCCGTCTCAAGGATGTAATTCCCACGAACTACGTGAGTATCCCTTTGCCCAAAGTACATAATCGTCAAGGCTGACATATATCAGTGGGTTCTCATCTTTGGAGTCTGCTACTCTTTCGTCCTCCCATTTCTCAAAATCGCTATCCTCGTTGAATGGTGTCGTCTGTTCGTGCCGAAAGGCACACGAACAAAGAGCATCTTCTGGTGGGGTTGTATGGCCATCGGCTTTGTCCAGGCCACATCCAACACTGCTATTGTCGTTGCTTTGAACATGCAGTGTATCCCTCACGAGGCCATCTGGGACTTTCGAATCCCAGACGCCAAATGCTGGGACTTGCATAAGCTTCAGGTCGCGTCTGCTACGATCCACTTGTGCTGCGATATCGCCATCTTCTTGCTACCCCAGCAGGTTATCTGGAAGCTGAAGATGTCTTGGAAGAAGAGGATGGGTGTGTCTGTTATCTTTGGACTGGGTCTACTGTAAGTGCATGCTTTGAGCTCGCCATACAGCCGCTAACAGGTACATGCAGAGCCTGCGTGTCTGCTGCATTCAGATTGGCCGTCACAGTCAAGTACGGCAAAGCCGCCGACGCTCTATACGCCCTCGCCCCTCTCGTCTTCTGGGCCACCGCCGAAATGACCTGCGGCTTCTTCATCGTCTGCGTCCCGTGTATCCCCAAGATTCTCAAAGAGACCGGCGTTATCCGCAACATCAAGCGTGCATTTGGCATGAGCACCGCCCCTACGAACCCCGATACGGCAGACCGATATGGAAAAAGTGGAACAAAGGGTTCACAGCTTTCATCTACGGGCCCCAAGTCTTACTATAAGCTAGATGAGGATGGTGTGCCACTGGGAACACTGAAGGGATCTGAGTCGACAGAGTATCTGCGGGATAATGCCAATAATGGACAGGGTATTACTCGGACGACACAGATCAAGATCACGCAGGATAATCGCTCGACAAGCGATTCGGAAGGTCATGCTGCGTTTCCGGTGTCTCAAAAGCCCTGGGGTGTATAGCGCATGAGTTTTGCCAGTTGGCCGATGTTGCATAAAGTATATAAAAAGGGTTGGTTTAGTGACATTGTTACTTGGCAAAGTGCTACAGTTAATGTTAGACTTCTGTATTATTCTAAAAATAAGATAATAAGTCTTCAGATACTCAGGAATTACATTGTCAAAGCAGCATAGTTCGACAGGGACACACTAAATGAATATTTTCTGAACGCCAATTGCAACGAAAGGGTAATCATACATATTTTCCGGCTCTCAATTCACTGAGTAACAAGTGCAAGCATGAAGTACGTTAGAATGAGGCCATTGCATGTTACATCGTTCATACCGAGACGCAGGATTCGTCTGATCGTCGTCTAAAAATCCCTATTCGACCAAGAACGAAAACTCAACCTTGACAGAGAGACAAGAAAAGAATTCGTAATGCAAACCAGTCATGACATGATGTTGGTCTTCGCTAGGAGCAAAGTCTCATGAATTGTCTCCACCAAGCAGGGAATAATACGGATGGCAGGGTGATGGGCAGGGATGAGCGCTGATCTCTTCAGGGTTCTGATTTCCCGGAAGTTTTCCTAGCTTCCTCTCCCGTTGCTCGCCTCGGGGGATTTAGCACAATTTACCCGACGATCAGCGATTGCAAGTTTCAGGACTGCGGCGTAGTACTTCGGCAGATTGGTGAGTACAGGGTAAGAGACGGACTTTCGGACATTGGCTATCGAAGAGGACAAGATCGTTCTGTGAGGAGTATCAGTATCAGCAGCAGTCGACGTGCAGATGCAGTCAAGTGGCCCTCGGCTTGAAGCTAGATTTAACTTTGAGTTCATGTTTCGACTATCTCAAGGCGTGCCGGGCCCGCGTTGCCTTGTTTTAGTTCGCCGAAGCTGGTTCCGACGCAGACTGATGAAAAGCCATCGGTGCTAATCACCTTCCTTGTTGACTGGTGTTTTCGTTTACGAAGCCTATTTCTGCCGTATCTATGCAGGTCAGACTAGGTCTCCTCCGTCTCAAACTCTGTTGATGCATTAGCTCGACTCAGAAATATTTCTCCGAGATCAACGTCTGTTCTTCGAAGGATTCCTGTGCAGTAGCTTGAAGGGCTACTACGAGATAGGAATGTTTATCCGTTCTGCAAAATGCCTCGGAGGAAATATGGTGGAGTGAGAGTACCACTTTTGGCTCTATTATAGAACGACGGTGAGCCTCGATAGGGCACCGTTAGAGCAGTTGGCCGATTAGTGACGTGCTTGATCTTGAAGTATAGTGGTATGAGCCTTGGCACAGTAGGATACTAGAATTCTGTAAAGTTGGCATTTCTGTAGGCTATACGATCACCAAAGCATCAAAACAACATGAGTGACATTGCAATCGTTGGATACTCGTTCAAGCTCCCGCAAGGTGTTGAAGATGACGATGCCTTCTGGGATGTTCTTGAGAACCGACGAAACTTGATGACGGACTGGCCTGGAAGTCGTGTCAAGACTGATTCATTTGCCAATAACAAGCATCAGAAGGTATTAATTGCAATCAAGTACTTAGCCTGCAACTGATGTCCTGACAGTGGAATGGGAAAGGAGGGCATTTCATCAGCGATGACGTTGCTGCCTTCGACGCCCCCTTCTTCTCAGTCACAGCGAAAGAAGCTTCGGCGATGGATCCGATGCAACGCTGGACGCTGGAAGCTACTTACCACGCTTTCGAGAAAGGTGAACAATCCAAACCCATCGAAATTGAAGGAAAACTTACTGTTTGTGTCTAGCGGGTCTCCCAGTTGACAGTCTCAAGGGTTCTCGCACCGCCGTCTTTTCAGCCTCTATGCTAGAGGACTACAGTAGAATGACGGCCGTCGACCCAGATAACTTGGAGAGAACGGCTGTAACTGGAAGTACCGTCTCGTGCATTATTCCCAACCGTGTCAGCTGGTACTTTGATCTCCGTGGGCCAAGCATCCACGTCAATACTGCTTGTTCTAGTAGCTTGTCGGCTGTCGATATGGCTTGTAAAGCCTTGAAGAGCGGTGATGCTTCTTGTGTAAGTCATACCCTACCTCCACTCTATTACTGACTAATTATCACAGGCTGTCGTGACTGGTGCAAACCTTCTTTTTGACCCAAGTATCTTTCAAGTTCTGGCTAACCAAGGCTTTCTTTCGCCTGATGGTGTTTGTTACAGCTTTGATGAGCGGGCCAACGGGTACGCTCGTGGTGAAGGAGTTGTCGCTGTCGTTCTGAAGTCTGTACAAGCTGCGGTTGAGAATGGGGACATGATTCGAGCTGTGATCCGGTCCATTGGCTCGAACCAGGATGGCCATACCCCGATTCTCACACAGCCTAGCTCGGAATCTCAAGAGGAGTTGATTCGCCATGTTTACAAACAAGCAGGTTTGTCAATGAGCGAAACTCGATATGTTGAAGCTCACGGTAAGTGCCATATCGGAACGCTGATGGTAATGAGCTAAACGTGGGAACAAGGTACGGGCACACCTGTCGGTGATCCGATTGAGGTGGAGGCTATCGGACGATGCTTTCAAAATCATCGTTCTCACTCAGAACCACTATACGTGTAAGTCGTCTCTCTAGTTTGGGGAAGTGTTAACTAATGAGATGTACAGCGGCTCAGTGAAGGCAAACATAGGACATCTTGAAGGAGCCAGTGCACTTGCAAGTCTGGTCAAATGCATCTGTAACATGATTCGCTATTCGATCAACGCGAGGAGGTTCCAAGCTGACACTGCCAGTGATGCTCGAGAAAGGAGTCATCCCTCCCAACGCGCTAATTCAAAAGATAAATCCAGCACTGAACGCTGAGTCATACAACATCACCGTAAGTCCGAACCATGTATCGGATGTGTTCCCTGTTTAATTGAGACTGCGCAAGGTACCAACGAAAAGCATCGAGTGGCCTGCTGAAGGCCTCCGCCGAGTATCTCTCAACTCTTTCGGCTTCGGCGGTTCAAACTCGCATATTGTTCTCGACGATGCACTTCACTACTTACAAGACCGGGGCCTCAGTGGCATCCATAACACACGTCTCATCCCGAGGCCTTCAACGAACGGCTCTGCTGTGGCCAACGGACATGGCGCAACTCATACCAACGGAACCAATGGAACTAATGGTGTTGCAAATGGCCACTCAGACGTCGAACTTCCTAACAAGCTTCTAGTGTGGACTGCTGCCGACGAAAAGGCAGCTAAGCGCACTATCGAGGTCTACGCTAACTTTCACAAAGAGAAGGTGTCTGGGACTCATAAGAAGCTTGACTGGTTGGCATCTACTCTCGGTACACGCCGGAGCAGCATGCTTTGGAGAGCTTCTGCCGTGGTTGACGCATCAGCAGAGCAGGCAATGTCACCTTCGAAGCCTATTCGAAGCTCAGAAGACCTTGGCCTGGCTTTTGTATTCACAGGTCAAGGCGCACAGTACATTAACATGGGCTTGGGTCTTGAACAATATCCAATTTACAGGGAGACTCTGGAGAAGACCAGTGAGGTTTACTCCAGCTTTGGGTGCTCGTGGAACCTATTTGGTAAGTGAACCGTGTGTTGACACAACCTCGAGCTTTGCTGACAGACTTGATTAGATGAGCTTAGCTCCGGGGACAACATCAACATGCCGCAGTATAGCCAGCCATTGGCAACAGCTGTACAGATTGGTTTGGTCGATCTTCTGGCCAGTTTCGGTATCAATCCAAAGATAGTGATAGGCCATTCTTCGGGTGAGATCGCTGCAGCGTATGTAGCATTAATACTCTGGAATGCGAATGAGCTTACTAAGTTGACCTAGATATGCATCGGGTGGGCTATCCCTGGAGTCCGCTTGCAGAGTGTCCTACTTCCGAGGTCTCTTGGCTGGAAAGTTAAGAGACGCCAATGCATTATCTCCAGGCGCCATGTTGTCTATTAACCTGGCACCGCACCACGTCTTGGAGTATCTAGAGAAAGCAGGTGTCACCTCAATCAACGTTACATGCATCAATAGTCCTCTCAACGTCACACTCTCAGGGCCTGAAGAGGCCATCGACAAGATTAAATCGCAGGCTGATGAAGATGGTATCTTTGCGCAAAAGCTCAAGACTGGAGTGGCTTATCACTCGTCATCTATGAAGGCCATCGCGAAAGAGTACCTTGCTGCACTCGAAGGACTTACCAAGAGAAAAGATGGGACTAGCATCCCAATGGTTTCGTCTGTCACCAGCAAAAGTATATCTCCAGAGACACTGTCGACTGGTCAATACTGGGTTGACAATATGCTGTCACCTGTCCGATTCGCTGAAGTAGTGCAGGTCATTGCAAACATGCACTCAGCACGCAAACTTGGCTTGGGCAACATTACTGATCTCGTCGAGATTGGGCCTCACCCAGCTCTTCGAAGGCCCGTGAAAGACACGATTGATGAGATGGCTAGTGCTGCAAAGGGAGTCAGATATAGCTATGTCTTGCATAGATCCCACCCAGCAGCGCAAACCACCCTGGAACTAGCCGGAAAACTGTTCTGCCAAGGCTATCCAGTTTCCATCTCGGCTGTGAACCAACAAAACGCGAAAGAGAGGTTTCTAGTTGACTGTCCAAAGTATCCGTTCGACAGATCACAGCGATACTGGGCTGAGTCACGTCTAAGTAGAGACTTCAGGCTGCGGGAGGCTGCCAAGGGCGAGTTGCTTGGGGTGAGGGTGTCTGACTGGAACCCAATTGAGCCTCGATGGAGGAACTTCTGGAGCATTGACTCATCTCCTTGGACTGGAGATCACAAGGTGATTTGTAACGATAGAGGTGCTGGGACACTGCTAACTCAAGTCATAGATCAGTGACACTGTCCTGTTTCCAGCATCTGGCATGCTTCTCATGGCTATTGAGGCCGCTCAAGAGATGGTTTCACCCGGCCGTGCTGTGTTGGGGTATAACATCGAGAGGGCTGAGTTCATGAACCCCATAATCGTGCCAGAAGCCTGGGAAGATCGCCTCGAGACCCAAGTCCGCCTGCGAGTTGTCGACAAGGGACAGATGGCAAAGTTTGATGTCAACATCTTCACGTACTCGCGCAATGAGTGGGCTGAGTGTTTCACTGCGAGCATTTCGGTCGAGTATCAGGACAACGACCGGAACGGAGAGCGACGAGTCAACCACGAGCATATCCGGGGTCGATATCAGAAAGTAGCAGAAGCATGTACTTCGCCCGTCGACTCTCGTGTCTTCTACCATGATGCGGCAGAGACTGGGCTTCAGTATGGCGATTGGTTCCAGCTCATGCGCAACATCAAGTGGGACGGCGAGACCTCAGCAGTGGCACAAGTTGACCTGTCACAGTCAAGGTTCAACATCCGGAGCTTGGTTCATCCGGCAGTGCTCGACCAAGCCTTTCAAGTTCTTCGAGCCAGCTCGGGTCAACAACTCGCAGCCAATGTCCCCACAAGACTTGAGAATGCATGGTTCTCCTCCAAAGCATGGACGACATCTTCGGTTCAATGGATGTCTGAAGCGACTCCAACTAATCATGGTTACGGGGAACAGGGCAAGGTCACGGCTATTGGCGAAGATGGAGAGGTTCTTTGTTGCATCGAGAGAGCAGTTACATCTGCTGTCTCGGGTGGAATAACCCAAAAGGAGAAGAAGCTGGTGTACTCCATCGAGTGGAAGCCGCAGTTTAGCATGCTTGATCCAAACCAGCTCAGTCGATTATGCACCACTAACGCCGTGCTGAAAGACGACAGCGCGGTTCTGAAGAATCACTCGAAGCTCTGTCACACACTAGAGCTTGTAGCCGCTCGTGTACTGAAGCGCACTGACAAGTCTCAAGTTCCAGCAGGTCTGCAACGTCATGTCGAGTGGATGGAACACCACGTTAGCAAGTTGTCAGCCGATCATCAGGATGAAGCAAAGAAGATTAGTGACGGGGAACTCGAGTCCCGCCTCGCTGAGGTTGACTCTGTCCTGCCAGCGTGGAGGTTATACACGACGTGTGCACGAAAGCTACCTGAGATTCTATCCGGAGAGCTAGACCCTCTACAGGTGGTATTTGAGTCCGACCAAGCCGATATCTTCTACTCAGATCTCTTCCGGAATCTTTGCGCGGACGGCCAACTTAACTACCTACTTGATCTGGCATCGCACGAGAACCCAGCTCTGAGAGTTCTCGAAGTCGGTGCTGGCACAGGTGGTATGACGGGACATGTCATCTCAGCTCTGCAAGAACGTGAGAAGCGCACCGAAGGACTGGCCTTCTCAGAGTATACCTACACCGACATATCCCCCGCCTTCTTTGAGACTGCGAGCCAGAGATGGCCAGACCTCAAGTCACAAGGCCGCATCACCTTGAAGACACTTGATCTAGACCGAAATATCGATAGTCAGGGCTTTGAGCCTGGGTCTTATGACTTGGTCATCGCAGCGAGTGTGCTCCACGCAACTCCATACCTAGAGGCCACTATTCGAAACGTGCTGAAAGCTATGAAACCAGGTGGTCGTCTCATCCTACTCGAGGTTATCAACCCTGATGATATCGCCACCAACTTCATGGCTGGCCTTGTGCCAGGCTGGTGGGTTGCTCGCGAGGAATGGAGACCCCATTCTGCTGCTATCCCAGAGCATCTTTGGGATAAGTGCCTCAAGGACAATGGCTTCTCAGGGAATGACTTGGTGATTCGAGACTACCAAGATGATCAGTGTCACATTATGAGTGTTATTGTCGCCACCGCCAGTGAACCTGAGCAAGCGGTCGAGCAAAAAGCAAGCAAAGGCCGTCTGGTGATGCTCATAAGCGAAGAGGCGTCAATGAAGGAGAGGGAGCTTGCAGACCAGGTTCACGCACGAACTGATCCAGGAAAAGGGCGGCGTATAACCGTCGTTCCATTTTCACCGGCCCCGGTTCAAAACGCACTCGCCACTTTAACAAATGATGATCATGTCATCTGCCTCGCTGAAGCTGGAAATAAACCTCTCCTCTCGACTCTCTTGGAAGAGCAGTTCAACTGTCTCCAGTTGTTGATCAGCAAAGTCTCCAACCTTTTATGGGTGACTTCACCAAACAACAGGAGCTTGGGGTGTCCAGACTATAGTGTCGCTCAGGGCTTCTTCCGTTCCATCCGCGCCGAGCAGCCTGATACTCACATCGTCACCCTAGCAATAGACGGCGAGATAGCTCAAGCATCACAGGCAGGCTTCATCTCAGAGGTCTATAAGGCAGCATTCGAGACTGGAACGCCCTCAAAGGAAGTCGAGTACGTTGTTCAAGATGGTGTGATCACCACTGGCCGTACGGTTCGAGACATCAGCAGTGATACCGCACTGCGATCTCTTGTCTCGAAGCAGCTACAACAAAAACCTTGGGGCGAAGGGCCAGCGATAAAACTTGGTATTAGCCAGCCAGGATTACTTGACTCACTGCAGTTTGTGGAAGACCAGTACAACGCTGAGGAACTCAGTCCTTGTGATGTCGAGATCGAAGCAAAGGCATGGGGTCTAAACTCTCGCGATCTCGATACTGCCCTTGGTCACCCTGACAAGCGAACTGAGGAGTTCGGCCGTGAATGCGTTGGTGTTACCACGCGTATTGGGAAGAAGTGCAGTAATACCATCCAGGTAGGAGATCGTGTCGCTATGATCCCTCCTGGTTGCATGAGGAAGTATCCTCGAGCCTGCGAAGCGTGCGTTTTCAAGATTCCCGACTCGCTCAGCTTTGGAGATGCTGCTTCGTTCATACTTCCAGGCCTGACCGCCTGCCATTTAGTTCTCAATGTTGCTCGCGTACAAGAGAATGACAAGGCTTTGATTCACTCAGCTGCGGACAGTGCAGGTCAGACTGCAGTCAGGCTTGCCCAGAAGCTCGGTGCTCAAGTGCTTACTACTGTGTCGACAGCGGCTGAGAAGCAATCCCTGATTGACAGCTTAGGCCTGAGCACAGAACATATCTTTAACAGCAACTCCCCATCTCTCACTCAAGATGTGATGAGAGTCACTGAGGGAGAAGGTGTTGATGTGCTACTCGACTTGTCTCAAGATACAATAAACACACCACTGTCTTGCGTTACTGATTGGGGACGTGTTGTCAGCCTTGGTATTCGAGATAAGTCAAATGCTTCTACTATGGCTGCAGAGATCATGTCAAGAAACCTCACCATCTCATCCATTGACAACTTGCGTCTGAAGCCTAAGGTCTTGAGTCAACTGGCACAAACAATGGTGCAGCTGTTAGCTGAAGATAAAATCCAACCGGCCCAAGCATTGCCATTCTTCAAGGTATCCGATATTAAAGACGGCTTCAGGAAACTGCAAGAAGAGGGTGCCATCGAGCGTGTGATAGTCACAGCAGATCAAGACAATATAGTTTCGGTAGGCCAAGCCCAGCCTGATACCAAATTCTTAGCTAAATCAAAACTTTACAGCAATTTGTTCAGGACCATAGGCCATGGACATTCGATGGCTATGCCAGCTATTTAGTAGCTGGTGGGTCTGGCGGTCTCGGTCGAGCCATCATAAGATGGATGGCTGACAGAGGAGCTAAACACCTGATTGTCCCCTCTCGATCTGGAGCAACATCTCAAGCAGCAGCTGATTTGGTGGCAGAGCTGACATCCCGCGGAGTTAACATCGTTGCTCCACAGTGCGATGTGTCTGTCCGAGAAGATGTGACAGTCATGCTGGAAGAATGTTCCCGTACCATGCCCCCTATCAAGGGCTGCATCAACGCCGCAATGGTTCTGCAAGACGCCATCTTCCAGAGCAATATGACATTCCAACAGTGGGAACTCACCATGCGGTCCAAGGTAAACACCTCCAAGAACTTGCACGAACTTCTTCCTGAGGATCTCGACTTCTTCATTCTCCTGTCCTC
This sequence comes from Fusarium denticulatum, assembly GCA_013396175.1. Lineage (NCBI taxonomy): Eukaryota > Fungi > Ascomycota > Sordariomycetes > Hypocreales > Nectriaceae > Fusarium > Fusarium denticulatum. Next base: position 121,012 of record JAAOAK010000087.1, on the reverse strand, counting down.
TCTGGCTGGTGTCGTTGGCCAGATGGCCAGTGCAAACTATGCGGGTGGCTGTGCATACCAAGATGCCCTGGCAAAATGTCGTCGAGCGCAGGGACTGAATGCACTGTCTCTTGATATCGGATGGATGAGCAACATTGGCATCATTGCTGAGAAAGAGGAATATCAGCGTCAGAGACAGACCTCGAACGATATGCAGCCCATCGACGACAAAGAGTTACTGGCTTTGCTGACTCTGTGTTGCGACCCGAATAATCCAATGGAGTTACCGCCATTGTCTGAGGGACAAGTTCTCTTCGGTCTACGAACACCTGCGGATATCCTGAGTGAAGGCCAGCAACCACCAGCTCTACTCGAACGACCTCTCCTTAGCGCATTCTCATTCTTAGCAGGCACCAGCAATACTCCAGCTCAAGCCGTTGAACACGTTGAGAATGCAAGATATGCATTCCAGAAGTCTCCAGATACTAGAGAGCGGCAGCAAGTTGTCATACGGGCCATAGCTGCCAAGCTGGCGCGAGCCATATCCATCTCGCCTGATGACGTTGAGCCAAGCAAGCCACTGTCGTCGTACGGAGTTGACTCACTGATGGCGGTTGAGTTGAGGAATTGGATTAATAAAGAGTTCAGCTCTACAGTGGCTGTGTTCGATATCATTGGCAGCATATCTATTGCTCGGGTTGCCGAGGTAGCCGAAACCCGAAGCTCGATTTAAGGAGCCCTTTCAGTTCAGAATAGCTGAACCTGAGGACGTGAGTCTTTTTAAAGTATACGATGTGCAAAAAGAGAAACTTCACAATTTTCTATGAGGTAGCGCTATAGAATTTATTGATATCAGATTGCTAATCTCTATATGAGCTCAAGTTTAGAACTTCATCCTGTTCAACTGTCCTCGCTCCTCTACCCAAGCACTTTCCTACTTGGCGACGACAAGCTGACCATCAGGAGTATGGTTGATAGTCACAACAGCTGAACGAACATTAAAGTCAATCTTCATTGGCTGTCTTCCAAGCTTAGCGGGATCCAGCAGCTGTCCGGCCTGGAAACGAGAGCCAGTAGCGACATAGAAGACGTTAGAGGGCTGGATGTGGTACTGGTTTCCAGGCTCGGGTCTGAATGTAGCTGTTGGTACGCGATCGTTACCGTCGGGAGAACTAGCGACACCAACGAAGATGTTGTCTGTTGTGGTCAAATCAGTGCCAGTACCATCTCAGTGGGATTCGCGATGACTTACTCTCAGTAGCGTCCTCAAGGGTGAAGTCGTTCTTAGTATCAACTTCAAAGGCACCAGTGCGTGCACCGTCGTTGTTGGGAGCTCTATCAATAGACGCATTTCCATTGGCCACAGAGATACTAAGAGTAGTTCCAGGCTTCTGACTATCGTCGCCAGCCAAGGAACCAAGAGTGACAGGTTGAGCTTGAGAAATGGAAGCCTTGGCGCCATCCTTCGCACCGCCTTTCCACTTGCCGACTATGGCGTAGTAGTTCCTCCACATCTCAAACTCTGCGGTGGCACCATCGGGTAGACTGTCAGCAGTCTGGTAGGCATTGGTCCAGATGCTAGACTTTGAGATGCCGGTGACCTCGGGCTTTTCAGTGAAGAGAGTGTAGTTCTGAGGACTACCTGATCTGTTGTTGATGACGATGGTGAACTTGTTGACCATTTTGGCGGTGTTTATGGGTATCAAAAAAGAATTGTTTTTTTTTGGATGGATGATGAAACAAGAAGAAATTTGAGTGAGAGTCTGGGTTGTGAACGATATATGTTGCTGATCGATCAAGGCCTTTATATAGAATTTCTTGGTCCCTTATTGAACTATCCAATGCTCTCACTTTGAGAAACTATGGTGAATGACATTCTAGACGCAATAATGCATGGGAGGCTGGCTCATCAGCTGCAAGCTAGTCCGCACCATTTATTTACTATGCCCAAAGTGGAGGACAAACACTCTAAGCGCGAAGCTGAAAACTGCATATCCCTTGAGCTAGTGACCAGACTATCTGCCTCGTATAAACCGCAGTCTAACCCCTCATTTAGTCCATTTCTCCTCTCTCTTCGCAGAATCTTTCTCTTTCCATCTACAGCAATCCCCCATCATGAAAAAACCTCTTCTAGACGCACACGTGGCTCCCATGTCGTCATGGTCGACGAATGACAAGCCGCGCAACATCACAATCACAAACTCCACAGGCAGCACTCAGAGCTACGCCCTGTTCGCCGACACCCCAAAGATCACACCGGGTATACCTGTGATCAGCAACAACATCATCCTAGTCCTGCGAGGCGTAGCTAGTGCCTCCGGCCAAGCGTACTTTACGCTCCCCAAGTCTCCCTTCTACGCTGTATGCGGTACAAGCTACGGTGGTGAGTCTACGGTCGAGACTACAGTCGAAGTTCTGGATTCGAGACCTGTTGAGGTTGGGCATAAAGCCGATGATCAGACTTTGGTGCCGGGGACGACTCTGGAGCTAGTCATCAAGAGGGGAACGCCCAATTTTGCAAACAGGCCTGATATTGTCAATTCCGGGCATGAAGGATGTTTCTGTATTCGGACCAGCAGCGAGTTTACGCATAGTCAAGCACGTGCAGGTAAGTCTAGATCCCAACCCCTCACTCATCCCCTGCCAACATGCGCTAGGGGACTTTGTCGTCGGCGTATCGCTGTTCAAGAAGCTATCACGCTACTTCGGACCATTTGCTACGTTTAGGCCTGCGCCTGGGGCTGAGTATCAGATCCAGCCGCTGAACCGTTTCTACCTTGCTGTTGGAGACTACGATGTACGCTCACCTACGCCGAAGGGGCTTGAAACGAGGAGTTGTTTGATTGACTTTAATGTTTTGGAGTTGGATAACGTGCAGGTTCATCATACGGAGACGGGGAGGCTGTTTGTGAAGTCGGATTTTAATGAGGATTGAGGGGATGCCTGCATGGGCCCGACATCGTGGGGCGGGGATGTGCGGCTGATGTGTTTACGCTCAATACAGTCTTTGCAGCCAGCCACAAAAATTGAACTGTTTCAATTGAATGCCGGGTGAACCGTTTTGGGTAATGTTAGCACATCAGGGTACCATAAACGACTAAGCTATGTCCTTTAGCGTGCACCAATGTCTTCCTAAAGAGCACTACCTTGCCCCATCTGATCGCGATGAATCAGATAGTGCGCTTAAAAGGTTTACACTATCGATCTCTGTTTAGAACTTGCATAGCGTCTCCCTAGCCGTGAATGGTTGGATTTAGTTCCTCACAGGCGCTATCCCGACTATCTGGGGATCTTTCCCCGCTCCCGCCCAATAGTGTATTTCTTAGCGCAACAGAATAGTCTGGAGCTGGCGACTAGCCTTCTGACAAAGACAAAGCGCAGTGGATTGTTTCCGAGATCAGAGGGGTCTAGATCTTCTGGGTTGTTGTTTCTCATGGCGGGATCTCCGCGATCGGCCGGACGGCCCGCCCTTAGTCTTTGGTGCTTTCGCGTCCCGATGAAGCAAACATCATGAGAGAGAATCATCAATTGGAATTGGTGCCAAGGGGGGCCAGGAGAACTCTAGGATATTATGAAAGCTTCATTGATCTGATAACGGGAGAAATTTCATGCAGTGAGACTCTGGGGCCGTCATGGTCCAGCCCTAGATTTGCTTATCCTTCAGAAAACTGGATTCATGGTGATAGTGATTCGAATGACATGGATCTATACATTATCTTGAAATAGTTGAAGTTCATTAAGTCTTTGTATGTAAGTAGTTCAAAAGAATAGTAGTCACACCTAGAATTGGACAAGAATTGAACAGCCACAGCATGATAAAAATGCTTTGCATCGATTCTCTATAATTCGGTCCTGATATTGTAGCATATCCGCCTAATCACTATAGATAGTGTCAGAAATGTTTACAATTCCTCTCGATATACTGACCTGGAACGCAATGCTGCAGTCTCAGTTCTTTCCACGGCATTGCTCGCTAGGTAGGCAAGGGCGGTGAGGTACATAAGGACCAGCGTCCGGGTTTCCAGAGCCCTTTAGACTACTGTAGTTGATGCTTCCGCCAGCGATGGGCATTGCTAAGGCGCTTGAGACCATGGCGAGAACGGTAAGAGTAAAGAACTTCATATTGAATGAGAGACTTGGGGTGAGTTGTTGAAAAGAATGAATAGGTGAGATGTGATACGAGGTTGGGGAAAACAGTGACAAATGCGATATAAATAGCTTTTCTGACGTCGTATCGCTCTAAGATGACAGCGGGACCGTTGAACATTATAAGGCTTGACAGCTATGCGTGTGGTCTCGGGAACGAGATATTGAGTTTTGATATATTCCTATACGAGTCAGGTCTTGAAAACTAAATTCGACTCGACGATTATAAGTGCCGAAGTTCATAACAATGTCCGTGCTTCATGGTGGTCCGGTGATAGCCATGTAACATAACTTCAACCAGTATGAGCTGATTAATTATCAAATTACTCCCTGTATTCTTCAGCATTGCCGAGCATTTAACTACCTAATCAACCTTCAATATCCACAATCCCCACTCCATGTTCCTGCTGAATGATCTCACGACTCGTCGTCAGCATCTGAAGGTTCTCGCAAATACCCTCCGTCGGTGAGCCCAACTTCTTCATCAATCGCACCGCAGGAAGCCTAATACTCAAATCAGGGCCCTTCATTATTGTAAAGAAGAGCATGGGAGTATATGCAAGTTCGAAGCTGGACTGCTTAGTTGACCTTTCACTCTGCCAACTCGCTAGTTGGAGTACCTGGCGAAATGTCCCCATGTGCTCCTCGTATCGGAAGTCAGCACTTAACTCTAGATAACTAAGTTTGAGTCGCATAAAAAGTGATCTCTCTTGAGCTTGGTATAATAAAGAGGTCGTATCGACCTTAAGCTTTTCGAATAACGTTTGCCAGGTTTGTAGATGATTGCCGACTGTGTTATATTCTTCTGTCATGTCGAAGACGACTCCGCGATGTCGCATGTGGCAGAGTCGCACCACTCGGTTGAAAATATCATCCATCATGTATTGTGCGTCTTCCATGCAATAGAACTTGGTTGGTATCATGTATGTCAACGCTGGCATGCTTTCGCTCTCGATGTCCTCGGGGCCGAATAGCATGGGCACAGCCGTCATGCGTCTGAATACAGGCATTAAATACCGTCGCGCCCAAGGATTGCTGCACTTTTCCATAATTGCAAGGCCATGTTGACAATGCTGTAGTGCAATCTTGTTATTCGCAAGAAGGTACTCAACGCAAATAAACAAGATACACACTAGCAACACAAGAGGCTCACTATGAATCGTCTTGAGACGCTGAATAGCCTGTGTATAATGCTGCAACGCGAATCTCTCCGTATATGGCGCCAAACTCTTCCCCTCAGAAGACTCAAACAACGAGCTTATCGATAAGATGGTATGTTTCACGACAGCCTCCGACTCGCTGAGCTGCATCACAAGATGGGTCCAGAAGTAGCCATCCCTAGCGCTCGACAGCCGCGGTGAAATAACACTGTGGAAATACCCAAGCGCCCTCCGCTCCTCAACGGGCAGTAAAGCTTGAGAATCGACAGTAGCGACACGCGGCAAAAGCATCCGACCATGCGCCACATCTCGTGGGTTGATCTTCTGCATAAGCGCGTAGCCGTCGCATTTCCGTCCAGTGCTTGTGCAGCGATGACAAGCGGGTTTTTTCTCATCGCATTTGACTCTTCGAATTCTAGAGCGAGATACGTTAGAGCGCGGGAACTAGTTTTTCAGAGATCTTTGGTTCTGCTTACTTGCATGTTAGACAGCCTGTCTTTACCTTGCAGTGCACTTGTCGCATGTTTCTTTTTTTTTTTTGAGCTGATGATGCTTGCTTGGCGTAAGCACGGCGGAGAATTGTTAAACGAGGACGCCAATGATGTGGTGGTCTAGACGCGTTGGAAGGATTCTGGGCCTGCTTTTAAGGAATGCGATTTTCGCTTGAGGTTTTTCGGCGGGTTCGGCGCTGGTAGGAATATCATCCTTGTTCACGTTGCACAGTAATTTTGAAGACAGTTGGGATCGGCGGGTAAGCTTGACCTCTTTTGGGGTTTAGGTGTTTCAAAATGCGAGCATGCCAATGAGAGCGGTTCGCTTGGCCTTGTATGGGCCTGAGCAAGGATATGTATACCCGCCGGGATGCTCTGACATGTGCTCTAGATTAACCTTCCAGTGTACTTCCTCAAAATAATCAAAATACTCATCGAACGAACTGCTTGATTCTGGGAATGTTTGACCAGTTCTGTTACACGCAACCATGGCTCAGCATAGTCTCATGTCACATCAAAGTGCCGCGAAAGAATCCACTGAATACCCTCACAATGTGATACCACAAACAACCAGCAAACCTAATCAAAAAGCTAATGGAGTTCGCCCATAACCAAATACGGAAGAACCAAACTTTGTGCCAGTATGAGTCTCCGAGCCACCACAAGATCTTCAGGCTATCGTTCAAGACAATGAGACAAATGAAAATGTTTGAGAAGATGTATGACGCGAGTAGAATCGTGCGAAACTCCATCATGGCGTCTGCTACTGCGAGGACCTTGGGGCGTTTCCTCTCACGGCTCGCTGTCTCGTCTTCGGCCGTCGCTCGAGCCAGTGCCTCTTGGTACTCCCTGTTTCTCGCTTGGGGAGTTTCATCACGCTGGGTGGCTGCTGATCGAATGTTTGGATCTTGGTCGGAGAACGTGAATCGTCTCTCGATAGTGGCTGGCCTTGGTTCTTCCTGTCTCTGGCCCTCTTCAGTATCTTGGTGTCGACCTTTTCTCCCCCAGCTGACATCATGTGTGTTGCTGAAAGCATAGATATTGAGAATGTTGACATAAGATGACGATATAAAGAGAAATTGTGCAAAGGACGTAAATAGGTGCCATGGGTCAAGTGCCAGAAGAGCGCTGAGGATATAGACGCCGAAAACGGAGAAACCAGCCACGATGATGGTGCTTTGACCAATGTCGGCATAGAACTCCCCGATATAGGCATAATTACTTGACCCAGTATCGTCGGCCTTGTAGTCTGCGACTCTCTTTACAAGATACACCAGATTCATGATCAAATATGCCTGGATGAGTCCAAAGATGGCGAATGAAATGATGTAGCTGATTCGGTGGTTCCTTGGGCGACTTCCAAGGGCGAGTATAAACTGGAACAACACAGTCGCCAAGTACACTATCTGAATGACTGCATTGACAATTGGTGTTGCCTTTCCAAATGGGAATCCACCAGTCGGTGCATCCTTTGGAGGATCTCCAGAGATGCTGTTGATGGTGAATGTCGTGAGTAGAAACGCCGCGAGCGAGAACCAAGCCAGGACAAGAGCCAGAACACTATGAAGGAGAGGGATGAAAAACGCTAACTTGCGTATTCGCGTGTGATCAGACCTCCACAAATGTCCACATCTCTTCAAGACATAAATAGTCGAGAAGAAAGCCCCATTGAGCCACCGTCGCCTTTGATTGATGAAGTCCGTTGTCGTCATGGGGATGTCAGTGGTGGCGGTGACTGGGACATATTTCAGGAGCCAGTGCGTGCGTGGTTTGCTGATTATCCTGAAGCAAATGACTCTATCGTCTGCAAGGTGGCGATTGAGATTGACGGGTGAAAGGGAAGGGTGAAGGTCGCCGTGGCCTTGAATCCATGTTGGGTCGCCGAGAAGCATGTCTTCGAGTGGTTTACCAGCACTGCCCACGTATCTAGACAGTAATAGCTGTCAGTGACAAGAATACATCATGCTGGAAAGTACATACCTGTAGGCTGAGCATGCTCCTGGCAGTAGCGACAGAAAGCCCGTTGCAGATTCAAATGTCCTATCAAGCTGGCATCCAACCTTGTACTCAAAGTTTTGGGCGGCAACGATGGGATTGAGAATATTTAGCCAGTTTCCGCCTAAAGAACAGGAGATCTCTCTACAGGCTGCAGCAAGCATCGGCTCAAGATCGAATTCCTTCCAGAGCTTGAACAGCGCCTGCTTGCCCAGCTTGGTACCCACGTCGAGATGAACTGTGATATTGGGGTCTAAGATTTTGGCAAATCCGTTGTAAAGCCATCGGTACGAGTTGAGCTTTCCGCAATTCGAAGCCTTCATGAGTAGCATCAACTGTACTGGGAATTTCATCGACCGAGCTTCAACGCTGGGGGAGTCATTATTGCCATCTGGATAATCCTCGCAACCTAGATGGGTTGCCAAATGAGACGTAAACTCAAACTGCAAAGGAAAATCGATCCATGTTAGAAAGAGTTCAAGACTCACGTAGCTTAGAGCAGACTTACAAGGTGTCCCGTTACTTCCTCTCCCTGCTCTGTCGTCTTTTTGCATAATCCATTCTGATAAAGCCCAATAGTAGTGAGGACGTCGAGAACGCCAGGATCTACTGACTCGAGACCATCAATCAGGATACAGACCACGATTTTAGTCCAGGAGTTCTTTCCCCAGACCTTTGACTGTGTACGGATATTCAGATACCAGATGTTTTGGACAACACTCAGCAAAGTACGACGAAGCAGGTGTTTCGGTTCGTTGTAAACTGTGATGCCGACTAGGATCTCTGTGTGACGCGGCTGCTGAAAACGCCTGGGCCGGAGATCATGTTTGTCGTAGAACTCTTGAGGATCTGTTGAAATTGCAGTATCTATGAAACATACGCATCAGTGGAAGCCTCAACCAGTGAGGTAAGGGTCCATACAGGTCAAAAGTGACATCTCATAGACATCCTCTCCTGTCATTGAGTTGAAGTCGAGCGCGGCATCCGCAAGGTCTGAAGGAATCGGCACGTGGACTTGCGACTTCGAGTCATGGCCGAGTGGAGACGATACAGGGCCATGCCTTGCGACGGGTTGCAGTTCTGTGCCTGTCTCAGTTCAGTAATGAACGATGATTTTCTAATAGAGCACGCACCATGTTCGGGATCTTCATCGTAGTCGGGAAATTGTGGGACCAGAGGTGCCCTGTCAGACGTAGACATTCGGTTCTCTCCATCAGCATCGAAGCTGAGACGACGGAATGGTAGTGCAGTCCCGATTTTAGCTTGCGGGGTCGACATTCCACTATCTACAGAGGACAAGGCCCTGCCTGGACAACGACTTATACTGCCAAAGCTGGAATGACTTCCAGTGAACTCCACGTAGCTCAATCCTAGCTCTGTCAAAGTCTTCACACTGTCCTTTGAGACTTCACGATGCTTCGTTGCAGCGCTGCCTCAGACGCGTTATTTGCCATCTCGTGCGGCTGGAGGCTGAAAATCGCCTAGCTAATCTGCCTTGTCTCAGCCATCGCACCAATCCCCGTTGCAGGTTCAAGCCACAACATACCCTATACTACTCTGTCTTTCTTTGCTCACTTAAAAATCCTTATCTATTTCAGTAGGATCAAATGCCTAAAAGAAATCCAGTAAAGACCCTGCACATACTGTACCTGAACCCTTTTGTCCCCCAAGATCACGGTCCTCTGTTTCCTTATCTTCTCTATACTGTTTATCCCGGTTAACGTAGGGGGCGATAAATCCTAACCGCTCTGAAAGCGTTTTTGCGCATCTGTTGTGTGAGGGTGTACTGTGTCGAGGTTCAATTGGCCACAGCTGCAGGCGACTTTGTGATAGGCATTTCTGCTGTGCGTCGACACCCAAATGTCACCAACACCATCAACACCCACTTTTCAATGTCACCCTCAGCTTTCCAGTTGAGGCTCTGCCCCCGCATTGCCCTGTATTTTCAACGCACTCAAAGACTCCGCCGCGGTGATTTAAAGCGAGTCATGGGTTGAAAATCGCTCATTCTGCCTCGCCAATTACCAAAGCTCAGTCTGCCTTACGCGCAAAGTCGCCGGATCAGATATGCCCGAGACCAGCTATCCCGATTACGACCTCCTTCCGGCCGTTTTTGAGGCTTGGCTACAAGAGAGATTTAACGACACGACAATTACTGTCCAGGTGAGTTAGCGTATTTGTTAATCAACGTACCAGACTGGTATCAGCTGAAACATGGCAGTGTAAAAATGGGAGGCTTGTCTTCAATTTGCCCGATGGTGAAAAGTTGACCGATGTGAGAGTTCCACAGGGACTGAGTACAGAGAGGGCTATGGAGCTGACTGTCACCCAACAGGAAGACGACACAGCGATCAATCAATTGCAGGGGAGAGACACCTACCCGTAGTGCAATCGCTCGGGTGCGCGTATTACCAGTCGCCTGCGACGCGAACGCTGTACATACAGTTTGTTTGGGATTGTTTATGATGTTTATCGCCTGTGTTGTGGCTGGCACATCCATCGCGACGGACAACGCGATGAAAGCCTGGCCTGGAAAGTTATATAGCAGTTGAACTCCATCAATTTTAAGGTTAACTCAACAATCCAAGCTATTCTTTGTTTTCATATTTCCTCTCAACATCACTGTATCAATCATGAATAACTTCGACTCGTTGATCGACTGCTGTAAAAATTGGCCCAAGTATCCCCGCCATTTACTACAGCCGTGCCACAGAAGGAGTGTACTTGATGATTACCGCGTGCGCCTTGATAAACCAAAAAGGCCGCTTTTTGGTGAAAGCCAGGAAAAGATACATTTCCTCGAGCCTCAAGGTTCTGTATGCGGTCGGTTATGATTCACAACATCCCTTTGATGACTTTATCTCATAATTCTTCAGGTTACAAGGAAACGGCAATTACTTGCCCAGCTGAACTCGAGAAGCATCTTGGACAGAACAGTGAAGACCCTCACTATTCTATGATGTAAGTCGATGGACGCGCAAAAAGCCACAATTACTAAATGTTCATCTACGATAGTTTCATCCAGTCAAAGAATTCGCGATCACCATTGAATTGCTCACATCAAAGCTTTTGCTATTTATCGACTTTCTACCAAATTCCCGCCAGCTTCTTGGATTTTCTGTTTTCTTTCGGCCAGAACCCGGAACCTTTAGACTACCATATGACAGGTTTCAATGGCTCCGACACCCTGGATTTTCCCAAAAGCGATGTCGTCGAAATCCCCAAGCTGGGGCGCTCTGGTCGGGAACACGTCGTGCAATACCTCCTGCGCTCTGTTGAGAGTTCTGTAAAGGGCAATGAGGTAGTCTGGAATATCCGCCAAATGGCCGTGCATCACAAGTATGACCTGATCACCGGGAAGGCATTTTGGCTCAACATCAAAGCCAACTCCATTATGCAAGATAGGCTCAAGGAATCGATCACTCATGACCCAAAGTTTAACCCGACATTAGCAAAGGGTTTGGCATCATCTTTCGCTTCCACGTTGATGACACATCTCGTGCATATCGAGTGGTGTGATGAGTCCTGGCGACAGTGCATCAATGAACTGGAGGAAAAGATACGCGTTGTGCTGCAAAAAGCAAAAACAGCGTCCGTCGGTCAGCAGCCTGATCTGCCAGCCGCCGTGAAGGCCTTGACCAACAGAAATGGGACTACAACATTTGGCGCACCGGAAAAGCCACCTTCGCCGAGTCCTGCATGTTTCAACCCTTACGAAAATATTGGAAAGCTACTCACACCGTATCTGCAATCAGCCCTTGGCAAACCGTCGCCAAAAGCGCATGCGACCCCCTTGCTCCCTCTGGCCCACAAGACTGCTGCGGCCCCAATGTCCGAGACCGACGATAATCTAGCCAAGCGCCTCAAGAGCCTCAAAGCACTCGAGGCATTCTCTGTGGAGGATCTGCAACTTCTTCATTATCTCGGTGAACAGCTGGAGAACTATCGCTTAGTGATGCTGCTGAATCGCCAGACATTGCGAGACATCTCTGAGCACTACCAAGATCTGACGACCCGAGATAACTTCCCCTCGGAGCAGAAAGCAGAGTGCCAGCGGAGCGTGGCTTCATTCGCGCGGCGAGTGGAGCGCGTAAGAAAAAACTTGGAAATTCGGGTTACACAGATTGAATCACTGCGTGCTTGGCTGCAGGAGGGAAAGACACTGGTAAATCTAATTGGACGTCGGATCATATGACTTGCTTACCAACATCTCTTAGCTTGAGGGAATACTGCAGTATCGCAGCGTTCAGGTCAGCCACATTTTCACCGAGAGCTCTCACAGCCAGTCAGCAAAGATGGAGCGCATCGCATACAAGACAGAACAAGAAACGATCTCGATGCACATTATAACGTGTGTCACACTTGCTTTTCTGCCTGGCACATTTGTGGCTGTAAGATCGCCCCCAATCTCTCAATCGGGAAATGCTAACAAAGATCCCCCTCTTCTCAGGCCTTTTTCCAAAGTGGATTGATTGAAGTGAATCAGGCTGCAAATGACGTCCAGGGAGCGGTCAGCTTCCATCCGGGCGCCTTCAAGCTTTTCGCTGCAATATGTTTTCCTTTAATGCTCCTCACATTCATTCTTTGGGTGGTTTTGTTCAAATTCCTGGCAAGTAGAGCGAGAAAGAGAGTGATGGAGGATAATGTTCAAATTGTCTAACCTTGTTGCATTCAACAAAAGCTGATAGATCATACACGGCCCAGTGCCCATAGATACCGCAATTGACATATTTTAGACCACAGAAATGACAGGCTCTGAATATCCGTGCCTCTGATACATCTGATACTGGGGAATTGAGCTTGGTGACTGGAAGCCAGCGTCCTGGAGAGGAGGACTCCCGATCTGGGATAAGGCTCTGGCATCACTAAATGGTGTACTTGGCTCAGCAGCTTTGCAAACCAGCAGGCTTTGCAGCACTGCCACTTGAATTTTACTGTAGACAAAGACTATCCAGGATATCAGGCAGCAAGGCAGCCAGGTCCTTGTGCAAGGCGTGGTAGAGCTTTGACAACTGGCAGTGTGGGCCTTTCTGCCTCGTGCAACCGTTATTATAACCCTGCAGGGTCCTGCCGTCAGTGTCGACTGTCTGGCCCTTGTGGGCATTCCCCAATCGTGTAGTGCCCCGTAATAAGCTATTATATATACTCTCAGCACCACGACCGATAATCCCCGCTTCCGCAGCATCTCGCATGGACACCTCAGTGAACCTGCCACTCAAACCCCAGCACTACGTAAAGCGCCCATTTAACATGGCTTCGGGGCCTCAGAAGAAGTTCTGCACCTACGTGGAGTCGAAGCTAGTCAACGGTGTGAATGGACATGGTAAAACAGTCGCCTACGTTCCCGGCACAGATTTGGAGAATTACTGGTCGCAGGCAAATGTTGATGACATTTTGGACTCGCACGACCGGCCTATCCACGAGAGCTCCACTTACATCGCGAAGAAGCTCCGCCACATCTTCTCTAATCTGGTGTATACTGGTCACACACAACAGATTTCGTGGTTCTGCCAACATGTCAGGAACTTGAGCGACCATCACCTCCCATTTAGCGTACAGGAGCTCCCCCAGAACTGCGCCTGGTCCAAGGACTTTCTTGAGCACCAATGGAAGTTTTGCCCACTTGCATTTACATCTGATACCGTCTTCAAGCGTACCCTGCACTCCAAACACATTCTACCTGTAGCGTATGAGGAGTGTCTCACAGACTCTGCTCGTCTTTCTGGCGCCGCCACTCTGTGGCGAGTACGCATGCAGTCTGAATGTACCCCGCCGCTGTCAAAGGTCAGGGTCTACGCCTGTTGCACCACCTAGCTACACCCTTGTACTAAATATGTACTCAGGCCGGTACTGTCGTCTTCAAAATATACGAGGGTGCAAGCGCCCAGCGCCTATACAAAGCTGAGGCAGAAGCATACAATCAGCTCCTCCGCTCCAATAATGAGGGGTATATCACGAAGCACTTTGCATCGTTCTCATTCGATGACATCGACAAGTCAATCATTGTTCTTGAGTATGCCGAGGGAGGATCTTTGCTTAACTTCCTACAAAGCACAAATATTCCTTTCACGCTGGACGAGTATTGTTTACTTTGGTCCCGTCTTCTGAATTTGTTCGATGCACTCCACGCGCTTAATGATATATCTAGGTCGGCGACCTCGAATCATTGGTCCCTGTCGGGGTAAGCTTGCCCGCAACATGCGAAGCTTGGGATCTTAGCAACTAACATGCATGGTACAGGGTTCATCAAGATATCCAACTCAGCAACATCCTGGTGTTCCCTCGGAAGGACAAAAGCTCACGATTTGACGTCACCTTCAAGCTAGCTGACTTCGGATTAGCCAAGATCGGGAGGATATACTCACAAGGAGATAGCCTGATCACCAGTAAAAAGGGCAACAGGATGTATAGTAAGAAGACCCCTGACGACACTGCTTGAGTACAAACTAATGGCGACAAAGCATCGCCCGAGACTTACTCAAACTATCGTGTGCAGGACCGGGCCAAAATAGAGATATCGCCTGCCTGCGACATCTGGTCGCTGGGTGCCGTCTTCAGCGATGTTCTCGTGTGGTCCATCACGGGTGAAAGCGGTCGGGAAGACTATCGCCTCGAAAGACAAGAAGAGATCTCAAACGAGCCACATCTCAGAGCGTCAAAACACGACGCTTGTTTCCATGACGGAACCTCAAGGCTAACAACCATTGAGAAGTTTCACGACTACGTTCTTCGAGGTAAAAGAGGAACTGACTACATATCGCCTCATATAAGCCAGCTTATCATCGAGTACATGCTCACAGATCGCCTTCAACGACTTAACCCCATGCAGGTGAAGCTAAGAGCCGATAAAAAGATTAAAATGGCTCTGAATGGTCCAGGGGAAGCAACACCTGTGTCTCCTAGTTCGCTTACCAATGGATGGCATTCACCCCCCATCCTCCCATCTACATCTACCCCGACGCCACCCCTTCAAAAACGCGCAACACTACCTTCCACAACAGAACCAAGGCCGAGTCATGTACCAGATAGATCATTGCGCCAATCATATCCAATGGAAACACGGAACCCCATTTCAGAAAGTAGCGTTCCGCCGAAGCCCCTTTTTCGGCATGAACCTCTCACCGAATCCCCGGCTCCGGAGCCAGTGTCAACACTGATAAATCACAATGGACCGATAGCTGCATCCGCTCCTACAAACGCCGTGGTGACTGTGGACCAGGTTTATCAATTATTGGAGCAGAAAGACCGACTTTTGCTTTTTTCTGGTCCACTGGGTGCGAAAGCAGACAAGGGAGCTGAGATCATGGATCTTCCTGGAATGGAAGAAGCGCGCAGCAAGATTGCGGAAGCCAAAGGGCGAGATCAGGTAAGCGATTATCTGGCAGCATTACAAATTTTCCCTTGCTAATCCTGATATTCAGATAATGCTCATGGACAACTTTGGTTCTATGGAAGAACACAAACCCAAGGCTATGAAGACGGCCAGGGTCATCAGCTACGTGGCGAAGATTGCTGACGATAACGGTATGGAAGTGTTCGCTGCATCAGAAACTGCCAAGAAGCCCGTAATCTGCACCAGCTCCGGCAAGGTCGAGAAGGTCATCAAAAAGATGAGAATTGTAAACGGAAAATGCGACATGTACAAATGCCTCGACGACATTCTCAACCGAGTCTTGGATCCTGCGCAGTTCAGACCGACAAGCATTTACATTTACACTGATGGAGTCTGGGAGCCAGGTGATGACAAAGTCAAGCTTTTGATCAGTCGGGCGATCGACTTCCTTGATCGCCATGGACACAAGTCATCAGCGCTGATGTTCCAGTTCATCAGATTTGGCAATGATCCTACAGGGACAGAGAGGCTGGACTATCTCGATAACCAGTGCAAGCGACGGACTAAGACGAATGATTAGTAAGTGGCCTTTCGTTTTGAACATCATGATCAGTCCCGCTAACTACTTCTGCAGCGACATTGTTGACGCCAAGCATTGCGACGAGCATGTTCCGGACATTGTTATTGGAAGTATTTCAAGGTGGCATGACGAAAAGACATAGATGTATTTCTTTATAGTAATATTGTTCTTGGTGTATTGGATGCGCAATGTTAAATATCGGAATCTGAAAGGCGTTTTATGATACCCGGGGATGGGGCCTAATATTGAGACCGAGGTTTTGCGGTATGTGCTTATAGACTAGATATTCTATTAGAGTTCTTTTCCTTTCTTTTTTCTCTTTTCTTAGCTGGCTTTGAATGCTATGATGATACTGTTAAGGAAATTCTGTGGTTATCTTGATATTATTTGTTCGCTTTGTGTTTGTCTGTGCTATGCCCCTTACGAGATAAACGTAGCGCTTGGAGGAGCCGTCCTGATACTGGTACACAATTCGTAGAATGCTTCAACACACATGCCCTCGCTAGAACAATAGGTCATATCGTTCACTCTTGAGAGGATCGGTGCTGGCGGGGTGAATTCTGCCCGACGGCTCATTAATTGTCCCAAGCCTTAGCGCCACAAATCAAATTTTCCTCCACCGGAGTTGGAGTATGATGTTAATTCCGACCCGGAAATTAGGCTAGAGGATTCAACCGAGGCTTGACATCTAGCCTGTAAACGAAAGCAGTTAGCTTTCCTTACCAATCATGAGTGGCAATAGCTGACCTACATGTTAATGGAATTTTCGGATCACCTATCTGTATAATGTCTCCGAGCCCTACTCAAATAAGGTATATCTTTGATATATAACTCAATTAATTGCTTGAAGCGAAGATCGGTGATCATGGAAACAGAAATGCTCTCAATCACAGCGCCAGCTTATACCAGCCCAAGTGGCTACCAGCTCTCGACAGTCTCAAGGCCAATTATCATTGCAGATAACGAGGTTCTCATCAAAGTCCATGCTGCGAGCATCAATCCAGTCGACGTCAAGAAAGCCGCCGGCGTCTTCAAGATGGCAGTAAAGGAAGAGTGAGTAACCTCGTCTACCTAGATTGGAGAGAGACGACAAGTTGATGACAAGATTCTCAAGGTTCCCGTACAAGATTGGGTACGACGCTGCAGGTGTCGTTGTTGAAGTTGGAAAGAGAGTGACGGCGTTGGAAGTGGGCGATGAAGTCTACACGAGATTGCCAGAGATTGGGAGAGGTATGATGAAATGGCTGGTCAGAAGTAACCGCTGACATTATGACACAGGTGCCTGGAGTGAGTATGTGAAGTGCCCTGATACCTACGTCTCCCTGAAGCCTGAGAGTCTTTCTTTTGCCGATGCTGCATCGCTACCGCTGGCTGGAGTCACGGCATTGCAGGTTCTTGGGCAATACAAGGGTTCCCTCGAGGGCAAGACAGTTTTAATCCCCGCTGGCTGTAAGTCGCTCATCACAACTACTTGGGAGGGGAATATTAATTTTTGTATTCAGTAAGCGGTACAGGAGCGCTTGCATGCCAGCTTGCCAAGAACGTGTTCCATGCCGGAAAGGTCATCACCACAGTCTCGACGTCCAAAATCCCAAAAGTTCCGGAGCTTCTTGGTGAAAGCACGGTGGATCTGAGTAAGTCCTGGCCCTAAGCCCCAAGGCCTGGCTGACCAATGTCACAGTCATCGATTACACTAAGCAGAAAGTTACCGAGGCCGTTCCTCCAAAGTCAGTTGACTTTTGCTTCGATACAACCGGTCAATCCATGGAGTTCCTCTCAATCATGGTCCCCTCAACCGGCATGATCGTTTCAATCTCAACAACTCCATCTGCCTCAACTCTCCAGGCTTCAAGCGTAATGCGGCGACCAGAAAACCCTCAGATTCCATTTGCCGGGCGAGTTTTCCTTGATGCAGCGGACGCGATACGCAGACTTCGAGCGTGGCGCTGGGGCGTCACATATATGTATCACTTCTTGGAGCCAAACCGAGAGGACCTGGATAAGCTTACACTTTATGTAGATAGTGGTAAGGTGAAGCCCGTTGTTGGGGCCAAGGTCGACATGAGAGATATCAAGGCTGTTCGCGAAGCTTGCGATCAGACATACAAGGGAAAAGGCGGCTTGGGAAAGACTGTTTTCGAAGTGATCCAAGATCAATAATGATTGCGCTAGTAATCGTACAGTTACAGTTTTGACTTCAAGAATGACAAGTCTCGTCCACTAACCACTTCGGCTTTAATCTCCTCCCTAGACCTCTCCACATCTTTCCTCACAAGCTTTGAGTACAGCTGCTGTATCCTCTCTGTGACAGCTCCTCTGTTGCCATCACCAATTACCCGCCCATCGATCTCAGTGACATGGATTTGTGAGGGGAAAGTCCCTGTGCAGAAGGCTTCATCGGCGCCATAGGTCTCAGTCAGAGTAAAGTCCAGTTCTCTCACAGTGATGCCGTTGGCTCGACAGACGTCAATGGTCTTTTGACGCGTGATTCCTTGCATCTGGTTGTCCTTGGTAGGAGCCCAGACCTCATCACCCCGAACGATGAAGAAGTTGACTGAATTACATGTCTTGACAAAGCCACGTAGGTCCAGCATGAGAGCTTCGTCAACGTTCATCACGTTCGCGTGAATGCAAGCTTGAACGTCTGTAGCTTTTGAGATGTGATTCCACTGCTCATCCTTGACGTCAGGTGGTCCGCGACGAACCCATGTTGTTGCAAGTCTCAAGCCTCTTGACTTGGAGTTGGGATCAACGGCCTTGGACTCAGGAATGATGACAATAAGAGGAAGACCGATGTTGACTTTAGGATTTTGATATGGAGTAGCCTTGAGACCACGGCTCACAACAAGTCTGATGTGAACATGCTCATCATCACCCATGTCATTCGCATCAAGCGTCTGGTGAATGAGGTCAAGAAGGTCGCCTTTTGACAGGCCGAGGTCCATGTACATGGCTTTTGCGGATTGGAACAGGCGATTGATGTGCTCTTTTGCAAACTGAACTCGGCCTTTGTTTGCACGGATACCCTCCTTTAGTGGTGTTAGTCATTGATTCGTAACTTTTCCCCGATCAGAGCTTACCCAGATGCCATCGCCAATCAGGAAATTTGAGTCAAATACTGAGACTACAGCTTCTGCTCGAGGTACCAAATTGAACTCGCCAGTGACGCCGTCACGAATTCCAACCTATTTCTCCGTCAGCAACTATCACACGCATGTATCCTGAGACAACTTACCTTGATTGAAGCATTCTTCGCATTTGGCACGGAGCTATGCGTCGAACCGCCATGGCTTCCCTGCTTGGTGTTTGTCATTTTTGCTCTCGACTGGGTATCGTATATGGAGTCGTGATTTCGTGATATTGAGGTGGAATGGTTCAATTCAGTCAAATATTATATCTCCGAGAATTTTAATACGGCTTATGTTGGAGCTTCGGACCGTGGAGGTGAGCTCGGTGTCCACCGGACGGCAAATTCGGTCGTGACCGAGCTGACTCGCGCAAATGAGGTGATAGTCCGATAAGGCTTGGATCATCTGCTCACTTAGCTTGCACCTACTGAAAGGCTCAGACTCCTATAGCGCAAGAATATTGCTTTGTCGAATTTAGGGTTATCCATCATAAACTTGGAATAAATTTAGAAGACTCTTCTATCAATTTATTTTTGCCGCCCAATTGAGGGTCTTTCGTCCTCTGTTTCTCTATCCGACAACCATTTCACGGTTCCGTTATCACCATCGGCCAATTACCCACTGTAACTTGACGTGATCGCAAGGCTCCCCAATCGTCATCGGCATTCAATCTGGTTCGTTCGTTATCATGCCCAACCCCAGATAACAAGGCGGGGTGATAGGCTAGAACTCCTCAAAGCAGTAAAGTCCCCTCGGTAGCGTCCGAGTAGTGAGCTCGGTGGTGACCGAGCGTCTCGTTGTACACCGAAGCCTAACAACTACAGTGATAAACTCCCCGTTGCAGCGAAATTGGCCCCACTGAATCCGGGGAAGTGGTAGACTAACTTTTGTATCTCGAGAACTCATAAAGACGACCATGCAAGCATCTAAAGATCGTCGAGGGACTTCCAATCTCGCCTCTAGACTTGGACTCTTTCCATAACTTTGCATCATGTCGCAGACTCCCAAGGCTGAGCAGGGCCAGACCAAGGATATGGCTCAGTCTGTTGCTTCTGATCGCGAGCAAGATGAGGTTCTTGAGTTGACCAAGGCTCAATCGAAGCGACTCCTCCTCAAGACAGATCTGGTCGTCATGCCACTCGCTGTCCTGTCCATGACCCTTGCCTTCCTGGATAAAGTATGTTCAATCACTCAAGCCTAGTTAATCGCTTGCTAACCGATCCAAGAATGCGCTCGGATATGCCGCCATCTTCGGCATCAAAGAAGATGCCCACCTCAAGCCTCAAGAGTACAGTTGGCTAAGCAGCATCTTCTACTTCGGTTACCTAGCCATGGAGTTCCCTAACCTCTGGCTAATGACCAAGATTCCTATCGGTAAATACGTTGGTGGCTGCCTTACTCTATGGGGTGCCGCCCTATGCTTCATGGCTCTCTGCCATAACTTCGCGGGCCTAGCGACGATCAGATTCCTTCTCGGTGTTTTTGAGGCTGCTGTACTACCTTGCATGATGATTATCAACTCCATGTGGTATTTGAGGAACGAGCAGCCTCTGAGAACGGCGTTTTGGTATAATACCTTCGCTGGTGTGTTTGGAGGTATCCTGTCTTATGCCATTGGACAAATTAATGGATCGCTATCCACTTGGAAGGTCAGTGAAGTTCAACCCAAGTGATATTCCTTTGCTGACAAGAAATGAAAGTATATCTTCCTCATCTATGGATCTTGCACCATCCTTGCTGGAGCACTCGTCTTCTTCGGTCTTCCTGATACTCCCTCGAAAGCATGGTTCTTCACAGAAGAGGAAAAGAAGCTTGCGATGATCCGGCTCGCACCTAATCAGACCGGTATCGAGTCAAAGAAGGTATGAAGCGATACATTCCCTATCAGATGAACTGAAGCTCACATAGCTCTAGAAATTCCAAACTGCCCAGATCTTTGAGGCTCTTCGTGACCCAAAGTGTTACTGCATCTGGCTCGGCGTCTTTGGCTATGCCCTCGCCAACGCAGGCATCACAAACTTCAACCCACTTATCATTGCTGGTTATGGCTTCAGCAAGACCAAGACTGTCTTAATGGCCACTCCGCAAGCAGCGGTTGCCATGATCAGCCAGGCTATTCTGACAACTATCGCGTTCTTCATCCCCAATTTGCGATGTATCTTCTGGATCTTCGGTGCGCTCATGGGTCTTGTCGGCGCCGTCATGGTGCACTCACTTGATGTTGCGACCCAACGCGATGCGTCTTTGGCAGGAGTCTACCTCATGGGCTTCTACAACGTCCCTTGGGTGTTCTTGCTCAGTCTCTCTTCGTCTAACACTGCTGGTGCGACAAAGAAGAGTTTCATGGGTATCTCCATCGCGATTGTCTACGGTATGTACCATGCTACTACACACTTCATCAGTTTTCACCGTCTGACTGACACTTACAGCCGTTGGCAATATTGTCGGTCCTCAATTCTTCCTTGATAGACAAGTACCCACGTATGCCCTTGGCATCGGCTCTATGCTTTTCGCATTTGCCTTGATGGCCGCCACTGGTCTGGCGTACTATGTTCTCTGCGGTATAGAGAACAGAAGGCGCAACAAACAATATGGCAAGGCTCATGACGACACTGATATTGGACTGGAGGCCGAAAGGAGCGATAAGACGGATTGGCAGAATCCAAACTTCCGCTACACTTACTAGAAGAGTCTAAGTTCTCTCTGGGACAGATTAATTCCGATTAATTCATGATATGCACAATCTCAACCTGCTCAATCGTGAACTGTCCAACGAGACGCGTAATGTTCGCGTACTGAATTTCGCGCCATTAGCACAACTTTGTGATACGACACCTTCAGTAGAACTTTGTAGATTTCTTAGAAAATTGCAGCCCTGTAGCCGCAATCCCTTACAGGGCGTTGTATATGGTGGTTCGAAGAAGGGAAAAAGCCAGGCGGCAGAAGCCAGAGACATCTGAAGTTGTGGCATATGTCAATGCGGCCGGCAGTCGGTCAAAAAGAGGCTACCCTATAGGTTGCTTCAAAATGTCGATATTTGCGCTGGATTAAGCGTGCTGAGGAACTTAATGGAGGAAGCTACTTAGCATAAGAAAGAAATATAATAAGAAGAGTTTATCCATATCACCTGAACTTCAACTGGTATATTTTTTCTAGTGAACTTTGACATGCGCGAGAACAAAATGTGTCGGTTTTGTTAAATGATTGAGATGCCTTATACAACCTTATCGGTTGACGCGATAACGGAGAACGCCGAGATGACTGTCGGCTCGGTAGTTGCATTATTCCGATCCGGTATTGCGTCAACCATGATGTCCCCACTATTTTCGGATGGGTGCGAGACATTTAGACTTGGCCGTCATTCATCTCCTTGAAGAAGACACAGACAAAAGACATATCGCTACCCTAAACAATAATGTTCCATGCTCTCGACTCTTCAACCTTCTGTTTCAAAAGCATGCAGTCGATGTCGGTCACGTAAAGTGAAAGTAGGTTCAACTAAAACGACCATTCGTGTCAGTCTTTGGTACTTCGGCTAACACCGAGGTTATAGTGTGACCTCAGAGTTCCGCAGTGTACAGCATGTGCACGACAAAATGAAGCCTGCAACATCACAGACTGTGTCTCCTACCCTTACGCGGCTGTAAAAGCTCTCCAAGATCGAATCAATGACCTCGAAGCAAGACTCAGACTGGTCCCAACACCCAATGAGACCATACCTGAGCCAGAGCCAGAACCTTCGGACGCGAATCCGGAGCCCCGTGCTGATCTGCAAAAGGAGGCTGAAGAGGTGGGTTTCCTCACCACGGGAGGATCAGATCTTTACTCAGGCAGCAAGTATGGTAAGTGAAGATCGATCGTGATGATCAGTTGAAGACCCTGCTGATCAATGATCTACTGCTTCAGTCGGCAGCGCGGCCGGATCGACATTTGCGAGGATCTTCTTCAAGCAGCTTAATCTTGTTCCCTCGTGGGATTCCGGGAGCCAGGGAAGTGGTCTTGAACAGCCCCTCTGTGAAGCAACTGCAGCGCTTCCGCCCCAGCCTATTGCAAGGACGTTTCTTAACATTTACATCTCTAGGGTACACATTTGGTGGCCATTTTTACAGCTTCCGCATTTGAGAAGGGTTTTTCAGCGTATCTACGAGAGTCCCAGACAGTGTAGTGACCATGAAAAGTTTACCGTGTTTGCTATTCTAGCACTAGCAAGCGGTCAACTCACCACAAAGGATGCCCAGTCTCCAGCGATGATGGACCTGAACGACTCCAATGCATACTTCCGGACTGCATTGCGCTTCTTCAGTAACTTTAGTGACCATCCAAGAGACCTCTTTGGGATACAAGCAGTGCTACTTGTGGCAATTTGGATGCTAGACTCATCTCACAGCAGCCACAATAATGACCTCTGGCAGCTCACCCGCTACATCATGTCGGCCGCCATCGAAGCAGGACTCCACCGTCACAACAAAGACTGGGGTTTCACTGCTGAAGAATTAGAGATCCGGAATAGGACGTGGTGGTGTGCATACAACCTGGAGCGGTTAGTTGTCTCGCCCAATCGAGAGTTCTGACTCGACTGACCTTGCAAACTAGACAAGTTGCGACCCTGACAGGTCGAGTCTTATCCATTCGGGACCACGCAGTCCACACGATGTTACCCAAACCAGCCACATTCGATGCCCTTACACCCCTCGAGAGCTCCACGGCCCCCATCCTCCACAAACATAATGTTGAGGTTATTCGTCACATGATTACATTGCGGAGAATTGGTGGTCGCATCCTTGAGTCGATCTACATAGCGAGAGGGCCAAGCGGCACGGCGATGGATACTACATTCCAGCAGATTTGTGCGACCTCCGACCAGATACGGAGAGACCTGGAACTATGGGAGCAGCAATTGGAGGCAATGGGACTGAAGCCATCCCGAGAGTACTCAGAGATGAAGATTGAGTACTGCCTCTTGCAACTATTATTACACAGACCATCACCGACATTCATGGTTCCATCACGCCAAATGGCGTCCTACTGCTCAAAGGCTGCATCAACTTCAATCAGCCACTGGTCCAAAATCGAGGGCGAACATGGCATTTCTGCTATTTGTCGATGTTTTAGACAATTACATGATATTATCCTTGTCGGACTAGCAGCTCTTTACTGCGACTGGTAAGCTGAGTGAGCTAAACGAGCTGAACCCTGGAATGTGACTGATATGCTTATCCTGCAGGCAAGCCATGGCCCTACCGCAGACTGGAGATGACACCTCGAGGCCCCAGCGACACTTCAACGACACTGCTTTTTGTCTAAACTTAATCGACCGCGGCATAGCTAATATGAGGGCACCGTATTTGGTAAAGTACAAAGACTTGTTCCAGGCCGTGAAAAACAAAGTTTACGCCAAGACGATTTTCACCAGTATTAGTCCAGGGGCTATGAACTCGACCATTTCCCCTGGCACAATGTCACAGGGGCTTATTTTTAATCCCAGCGACGATATTATGTTTTCCATGGGTGATGGGGTAGAAGCATATGTGAATCAGGTGAACGAGTTCTTGGATGGTGGCGGATTCAATGTTGATGAGGCTCTTGATGCATGGTATGATGCTTTGATGGGGGAGATACAGAACGGAGATGCCCAGATGATGGAGTGATACTTAGGGTGGAGAATAAATAGTCAATTATCGACTGCAAATGGATGAAATATTGGTATTAATAAAACTGCTGCAATTTTACGATGTAACCAACAGTATTAAGGTGTGGCTAATTTCGACGTCGTCATCAGTGAGACAGTTGAACCGTTAGCCTGTAGTTGAAAGCTGACAAACGAGACAAAAGAGGCTAGCACATCGTTGGCGCCGTTGTAAACCCCTGTTCAGCTGGAGGAGCCTCCAAATGGAGCCGCCCACCAGATGCCGAGACATTCAACTTCAGCCGCTGAAAACACTCGACCAATCGCAGGGGTTCAAAATGACTCTGGCAAACAAAACAAAGTGGATGGATTGTATTAAGTAAGGATAAATAATAGATCGATCTCCTGCATGTCTTAGATGCATAGTTACAAGGGCACTGTAGAAATTTGAAAGCTCGATTATTATGAGAAGAGAAACCCCACATTCTGACTCGACATGACCCCGGATAACATTTACCCTTCTGACTAGAGGTAGAGAGGATACATGACCATTGTAGCAAAGAGTACGGCCTTGAGAACAACTGATCTGGTCACCTTAGTCTCGAGTGCGTGGCCTGTAACAACGACGGCGGACGGACTAGCGTCGTCAGAAGGAGATGCCGACTCCGATCCCGCTTCATCTCCGTCTCCGTGACCGGCTTCATTACCCGCTGCAGTAGAGGCTCCGTTGGGCGCATCCACAGTCGTAGTGTGAGAACTAGCGTCCGCACCACCGGGCGATTCGGGAGTACCGGTATTCTTAGGGCCCTCGGGCGACTCGGCAGCGCCAGTACTCTTTGGGCCGTCGGGTAATTCGTCGCCTTTTCCTGCACCACCATGCTTGGAGTCTGAGCCACCAGGGCCCTGAGACGGTTTCTGGGCATCGGGCAATTCAGGACCACCGCGAGAAATCCACGGGTACACGCTCTCAGCAGGAGAAACAGGCGCGACGGATTTGTGAACCACGGCCGTGACAACCGCAGTCAGAGTAGACCCAGCCTTGGCGGCCCCACCGGGAGACCCCTGAGCAGCTGTGGCTGACTCGATAGGGAGAGTCAAAGTAGTGGTTACTGGGTGCTCGCCACAGACGTGGCAGATAACGGCTGTGGTGGTGAAGCCAAGAGGACACTCGGTGGGGGCAGGTCTCTGGCAGTGAGACGAGGCGCAGGGGGCGGTGATGGTATAAGTATGTACACCTGGACCATTGGGGCCAAGGGTTGGGAGGGCGGTGGTGTAGATGAGTGAGCCGCCGTCTGTCACCTGACCGTGACCTGAGCTGTCGGAACCTTTGGAACCAGAGCCAGAGCCATCGGAACCATGGGAACCAGAGCTGGAACCATGGGGTCCAATGGTGGAGGTAGGATAGATACTGGTCATAGTGATAGGGGAAAGAGTGCTTGTCACAGTACAGTCTTCGGGGATCGAAGGCTGTCCTCGCCTAATGGGCAACCGGATGGGCAACCAAGAAGCATGACTAACAGCAGGAAGGAGAAGAATGAGCGGAGTGAACAACATGATTAACGAGTGAAACGATGATATTGCGTTGGTACTCCCTAGCTGTGACAAGATGGTTCGAGTATTTATGTTTTTCGCGTTGGCATGTCTCTAACCATTTCCAAAGACCACGCATGGACGAAGTCTTCCCAACAACAATCACATCGGATCCGGCACGCCTTCCCCCTCAGTATTGATCTAACCCTCCCTTGAAATAGAGGAAAAGTTAATCACATCGCTTAAACCTCCAAGACTTGCTGGAATTTCCACTGCATTGGTTCGTGATACTATCACGACTTCCAGTCCCACAGGAGCAAAGTGAAAACCGATGTCTTTCTGAACCGACTATCCGGATTGGGTTTGCACCTCGTCTGTTCTAGACAATGATTGGAACTGCCAACGGGCATAACCAGCTGAAAATCATAACCGGAAGTAGAAGGTCTGTCTCGGCAATGCCCTTCGCACCAACGGGAATCGTTGCACAAACTCTCCCTCAAGACCACTCCCACCCTATCAAATCCCCGTTATATCCACTTTCGCCCATTCAGATCCCGCGGGTAACAACTTTGTCTTAGCTAGGGCAGAGTTAATATGACTTATACTTCAGGGCCTTCCGAATCATCACCAACGAGTCAACCAAAAAGAGTTCCCCCTCAACACCATCCCAAGACCTTACGATGCCTAAAGCAGATAGAGGGATATTCGAAAAGGATAATATCATGCCATTAGAGGAATTTAGTGGCGTTATGAAGCGAGAAGATAACGAATACGGTTGATTTATCGTCGATATAGCTTCTAAGCGAGGTGGGCTGAGAATAACTTCACTTGAAAGGTTTACTATCTTTACATTCCTGGCGGTATGTCTTCGCCCTGGTCCAGATGCTTACAGAATAACTCAACAAGACAAACCTTAGCAGCGAGGTTTAACATGCCATTCTTGCGATATGGTCGCTTTAGGGAACTCATTCGTGATGTTCTCCATCCCCTTTTTCAGAGCCTTATCCATAAATATTAGAGTCTTCTGCAGTTAGAAGGCTCGATATCAACCACCAACACTCTCTTTCTTCATCCTTTTGTTACAACAATCGTTTTGGGTGTCGTTCGCTTCGACAATGCGTCTTCGTCGTTTCATCCCTGAGCTTCTGCTCCTGGGCTCAACTACCCAAGCTCGACCTACGGAAGAGTGCCCTGATGGGGTTTCTATCGTCAAGGTCCAGCCTGAGGTTATCGTTGGGCTTCAGCCTGTCAGTATCAGTGCTGTGTTTACCAGTAACACGGTGCTTACTATTGATGGGACTACGATTCCTATCACTGGTGCTCCTACTACCTTGGTAACTGCCTTCACTATCACGAAGACTTCAACTAGGTACATCACTGGGTAAGTTTATCCGTTCCTCTAGTCTTGGGAAGACTAGTCTGATGAAATGCATTTAGGAACCCGGAACCGTACTTTACTGGTCCATATACGACCATCACTAGTAACGACCCCGGATCGAACCCCACTACGATCACCCGAGCCCCTTCTGGCAATGACGCTACCGGAACCGTTATCATAGTCAACCCATCGGGTGGCTCCGGTGGCTCCGGAGGCACACATCCTGCCTTCACTGGCCCGTATACGACTATCACAAACAATGGACCTGCTGGAAGTTACCCAACCACTTTGACTCTTCCCCCTGGTGGCAATGACCCCAGCGGAACTGTCATCGTGGTTGTCCCTTCTGGTAGTCAAAGCAAGACTTTCACCGGTCCATATACGACTATCACGGCTGATGGACCGGGATCCCAGGCTACCACTGTGACACTCCCTCCTTCTGGTACTGGTGGTGTTGGAACTGTCATCGTGATTGATCCAACATCTCATGGTTCCAAGCCTTCTTCTACCAACTCAGGTAAGTCTCCGGCAACGACTCTCACTATCCTACCATCTGGCACGGATGGAACTGGCACTGTTATCGTCATTGGACCTACGACAACTTCTGGATCTGGACATGTTTCGTCTGGTGGCTCGGCTCATACCACGGCTGGAGGCTCTGGTGTCCCAAACCCCAACTCTGTCACTTCGAAGGGTACCTTCACTGGTCCATTTACCACTATTACTGGTGTCAACACTGGTTCTGCTGGTACAACCGTGACACTCCCTCCCGCTGGCACAGGCTCTATCGGCACTGTCATTGTCCTCGAGCCTAGCACCAGTGCTCAGAAGACCACCTTCACAGGCCCTTTCACTACAATCACGGGTGTCAACACTGGTACTGGCGCCTCTACCGTGACACTTCCGCCTTCAGGCACCGACACGGTCGGTACTGTCATTGTGCTGGAACCATCCACGACCAAGACATTTACTGGTCCTTTCACTACGATCACTGGCGTGAATACTGGCACTGGTTCTTCTACAGTCACACTCCCTCCTTCTGGCACCGATATTATCGGCACAGTGATCGTCTTGGAGCCCTCGACAACCAGGACATTCACAGGACCTTTCACTACCATCACCGGCGTGAACACTGGGAATGCAACTAGTGCCTCAACTGTGACTCTTCCCCCCTCTGGCACTGACTCAGTCGGTACTGTGATTGTCCTCGAGCCCTCAACCCGCACAACGTTCACGGGTCCCTTCACGACCATTACTGGTGTCAACACTGGTACTGGATCTTCTACGGTCACCTTGCCTCCTTCTGGCACGGACACCATTGGTACAGTCATTGTGTTGGAGCCCTCCACTCGTACAACCTTCACTGGTCCCTTTACAACGATAACCGGGGTCAATACTGGCACAGCGACTGGGGCTTCCACATTGACCCTCCCTCCTAGTGGTACAGACACAGTCGGCACAGTCATCATCCTGGAGCCTTCCACTTCTGCAGTCCCAACAACCTTTACGGGCCCCTTCACTACCATTACAGGCGTCAACACTGGAACTGCAACTACCTCTGCTACTCTGACCCTGCCTCCTTCTGGCACGGATACAGTCGGTACTGTTATCGTCTTGGAGCCTTCAACGTCAGCTGCACCCACCACTTTCACTGGACCCTTCACGACCATCACGGGTGTGAACACGGGGTCTGCAACTGGCCCAGCTACTCTGACTCTCCCGCCCTCGGGTACAGATACTATCGGTACCGTCATTGTCTTGGAACCCTCCACCTCGGCTTCAGCGTTCACTGGACCCTACACTACCATCACAGGCGTGAACACTGGTACAGCGACTGGAGCTCAGACCGTCACTTTGCCACCTTCTGGTACAGATACAATCGGCACTGTGATTGTCCTAGAACCATCTACGGCTGCTACCCCAACCACGTTCACAGGCCCATTCACCACCATCACCGGAGTGAACACAGGCACAGCTACGGGAGCCCAGACCGTCACCTTGCCACCCTCTGGAACTGACACTATTGGCACTGTTATTGTGTTGGAGCCCTCGACTTCAGCTCCTGCTTTCACAGGGCCCTACACTACCATCACTGGTGTCAACACGGGTACTGCGACTGGGGCCTCGACTATCACACTCCCTCCATCTGGGACAGACACCATCGGTACAGTCATTGTGTTGGAACCTTCAACGTCAGCATCTGCGTCAACATTCACCGGTCCATTCACCACTATAACTGGTGTCAGCCCAGGGACCGCCACAGGAGCCTCAACAGTCACTCTTCCACCGTCAGGAACCGATACCATTGGAACCGTCATCGTACTCGAGCCATCAACATCAGCCCCTGCTTCTTCATTCACAGGTCCTTTCACCACGATCACTGGTATCAACAGGGGCACAGGCACAGGAGTATCTACTATCACTCTGCCTCCAACAGGAACTGACACTATCGGAACTGTCATCGTTCTTGAACCTTCAACTTCGGCTCCTGCCTCGACATTCACTGGGCCTTTCACTACTATCACTGGCGTCAACACGGGCACCGCTACTGGTGTATCTACCTTGACACTTCCACCGTCAGGCACAGATACTATCGGCACAGTCATCATCCTCGAGCCCTCAACTTCAGCACCTGGTTCTACCTTCACTGGTCCCTTCATCACCATCACAGGTAGTGGACCCATTGGCACAAGTATAACTCTGGCACCATCTGGAACAGATCCTGTCGGTACCGTGATCGTGATCGTGCCCACGCCTGGTTCAACTGTATCACCTGGAGCCACCGGAACGAGCGATGGCTCAGGTGTTTCATCAACCTCTAATGGTTCTCAAGGTCAGTCAACGTCTTCCCCCGGAAGCTCCGGCTCTGGCGCTTCAAGCACTTCCGATTCCCCTTCCCAGCAAAGTTCAGTTGTTTCTTATTCCCTATCCTCTACCTCTGATTCCTCCACCGATGGCAACTCTGGTTCTGCGAGCGGCATTTCCAGTGGCTCTGTGGTATCCACAACTGGAGCTTCATCAGGTGTTTCGTCAGGTTCTGTTACTGGTGGCTCTGAGTCTGCCTTCAGTACCTTTGGTCCCGTATCCCAGGGGAGTTCAGGTGCTTCTTCTGCATCCTCAGTGTCGGATACCCTGACTAACGGTGCCACCGTTGGTACTGAGTCTCTAAGCAGTACCTTCACTGGCACCGATGGATCTTTGAGTACTACTGCTTCAGGATCACCACCGTCCTCTGGCTCTCAGAGTCAAGAGACGTCTGGTGCTGGAGGCCCGGGTACTTCTCGTACGGCATCCGAACAGAGCTCAGAACCTTCCGGTTCCCTTACCAACGGCAACACTGGTAGCACTGGCCTTGGCGAGTCTACTGGTTCTTCACTAGCTACATCAACCTCTGGTGCTGGCAGTCCGTCATCCTCTGCTACGGGAAGCTCTGGTGGAGCACCAAGCACCTCTGGCGTCGCATCACAACAGAGTTCCGATACCACGTCAGTCCCAACCACAGACACCGGTGGTAGCACAGGTGCGCCCGGCTCCGCCAGCACTACGTCTGGCGGTTCTGAGGCATCATCAACTGAGGTTTCTTCTGGAGCTGTGTCCTCTGAGTCCCGTTCAGAGACGTCTTCATCTCAATCAGGTACTGCATCTGAGACCAATGGCAACACTGGCGGTCCTGGTTCTGGAAGCACCAGTTCTGGTGGCTCTGAGGAATCCTCCACTGAAGCTCCCTCAGCTTCATCTTCTGGTGGCTCTGAAATAACTTCCACTGAGGTCCTTTCAGGAGCTCCATCCTCTGGAACTGGTCCGGAGGCCACTTCAGCCGTAACCACCACATCTTCAGATACCTTGACCAATGGCAACACTGGCGGCGCTGAGTCTACTGGCACCTCTGATGGCTCTGGCGGATCCTCAACGGGACTTCCCACTGTTGCCACATCTGGAAGTGGCGCAGAGACATCTTCGGACGGATCGGGTGCTTCTTCAACTCTAGGGTCGGAGACTAGTGGCAACACTGGTGTCTCTGAATCTGCAAGCACTCCATCTGGTGGTTCTGAAGGATCATCTACCGGACTTCCTTCGGGAGCTTCGTCCTCGCAGTCTGGCTCAGAGACATCCCCAATCGCATCAGGGTCTTCTTCAGATACCGCAACCAATGCTAACACCGGTGCGCCAGGCTCTGCAAGCACCACTTCTGGTGGCTTTGAAGTCTCCTCCACTGAAGCTCCCTTAGCTTCGTCCTCTGGGTCAGGTTCAGAGTCTAGCGCGGCTCCATCAGGTGCCTCTTCAGATACCTCAATCGATGGAAATACTGGCAATACTGGTGCCCCTACCTCTACAGACACTAGCGGCTCTGAAGAATCTTCGACCGGCGTTCCCTCTGGTGCCACATCCTCTGATAGCGGCGCTGAGACCTCTTCAGCAGGATTGGGTGCTTCTTCAACTGCTGGAGAGGAGTCAAGCACTGGTGCTCCTGCCTCTACCGCGAGTACATCTGAAGGATCAGAGGCATCTTCAACTGGAGTTCCCTCTGGAGCCTCTTCATCAGACCTCAGCTCGGAGACTTCATCAGCTGGATCTGAGGCCTCATCTGAAAGCACTAGTACCTCTGAGCCTACTGGTGCCGCTTCTTCTTCTGGACCGGGTGCATCTTCTTCGGCTTCAGCTCCAGAGACTGACAGCACTGGCGCCCCTGTATCTACCAGTGGTACCTCTAACGGTTCAGAAGGTCCCTCTACTGAACTTTCAACTGAGGCTTCATCTAGCTCTGGTGTAGAGACTGCTTCAACTGGACTCGAGGCTTCAACTGGTGCTCCCACTGAACTCCCTTCGTCTCAGTCAGGCCTAGAGACATCTTCAACTGGATTCGGGGCCACGTCTGATAGCACCACTGGACCTAGCTTCATGACTTTCACCTCATCAGGATTCATTACACAAATCTCTAGTTCATCTTCTTCTGAAGAGATCACTGACATTTCATCAGGCCCAGATACCTCTACTGGTTCTAGTTCTCCTGCCACCGGCGCTTTCTCAACCTCTGACTCAGGTGCCGCCACTACCTCATCAGGGCCTGATGCTTCTTCTAGCTCTGGTGTTCCTTCGGAGAGTTCCAACACATCTGCACCCCCTGCTGAGTCTTCATCTGATGCTGGCGAGTCTTCCGGCACCTCAGGCATTCCCTCAGAAACCTCTTCAGACTCTGGTTCTGAGAGTACTTCAGCGCCTTCTTCATCTGGACCTGAGTCAACTTCCGGTGGATCTTCTGCTACGTCCGATGCTGGCTCGGACACTTCTAGCACTGTATCTACCGCTGGTGAATCTTCTGGAGCTTTATCTGCTTCACCTGAGTCCTCTTCTGCTGCGTCCTCGGAACCGGCTGAGACATCTGCCATTTCTACGGACTCTGGAGAGTCCTCTGCGGCCACATCGGATGTTGCTTCTGAGACTTCCAGTGGCTCTGTCGTGAACACTTCATCCGACAGTGGCGCCTCCTCTGAACCTGCTACCTCCGGCGCCGACGCTTCCTCCTCGGCCGCTGCTGAGTCTTCGGCCGCATCAGATGCACCTGCAGAAACTTCTAGTGACATCGATGTAAACACTTCATCTGATGATGGTGCCTCTTCCGGCGCTGCTACCTCTGACGTTCCCGAGACTTCCTCAGGTGCCTCAACCAGCGACTCTCCCGCCAGCTCTACTTCTGTGCCATCTGATGGATCATCTGCTACATCGGATGTCCCTGCGCAAACCTCCAGTGATGTTGGTGCTGGTAGCTCCTCAAACACTAGTGTCTCGTCTACCGCTGACGCTGAAACCTCATCTACACCGGCCGGCGAGACTACATCAGATGCTCCTGCTGAGACTTCCAGTGATGCTGGTGCAAGTAGCTCTTCAGATGCCGGCGCCTCATCTACCTCTGATGCTTCACCAACTTCGTCCGCCGACACTGAGTCCTCATCTGCCCCGGCTGAAGAGTCTTCGTCTACAGCTGATGTACCTGCGGAGACTTCAAGCGACGCTGGCTCATCAGCCGCTGCAACGTCCTCCGATGTGCCTGAGTCATCCTCATCCGGTGCTGAGCCTACTAGCACTTCCGATGACTCTGGGGCCAGTGCCACATCGTCTCCCGCCACATCAGACACTCCCGAGACCTCTTCGGATGTCCCCGCAGAAACTTCTAGCGATGCTGGTGCCAGTAGCTCCTCAGACTCTGCGCCTGCCACATCTTCTGACGCAGCCGAGACGTCTTCAGCGGACACTGAACCTACCAGCAGCTCTGAAGCTGCCGCTAGTACTACTTCTTCGCCCGTCGTGGAGTCCTCTTCGCCAGCTACCTCAGATGCTCCCGTTACCTCCTCCTCCGTACCCGCTGGAACCTCTTCTGACGCGCCCGCTGAGACTTCCAGTAGTGCCCCCGCCAACAGCTCGTCTGACGAAGCTAGTTCATCCGCACCTGCAACCTCCTCCGAAGCACCCGCTGAGACCTCTTCCGTCGTTCCTGTTGAGACATCCAGTGATGTTCCAGCCAGCTCCTCAGAGGCTGAGAGTTCCACCGCCCCGGCCACCTCTTCCGAGCCTGCTGAGACATCCTCTACCGACACTGAGCCTACCAGCAGCGCAGCTAATACCTCTTCAACCCCCGCCACATCTAATCCCGAGTCCTCCGCTGCCCCCGAGACCAGCGCCGAGCCCACCTCGTCCGCCGCAGAGACATCTGCTGAGCCTGCTACAACCGAAGGCTCAACCTCCGCCAGTCCAACCACTCCCGAGCCCCAGACCTCCTCTGCAACTGAGTGCATCCCTTCGCCAAACGTTTCAGGTTCTTGCGCCGTGGCTCTCCCTGCTGCCTGTGCAGAGCTCGAGACTACCAACGGCCTAGCTCTTGTTCCTGTCCTCGCTGTCTGTACTGTTGCCCTCGGCCCCTACGCCATTGGTAACGTTGCCTCCTGTCTCGCGACCACCCCCGTCATTGGCTCTTCCGGTTTGAGTATCTTCAACTGTGTCCTTGATGCCTTGGAAGAGCGTTGCATCACAACTCTTCCCGATGCTTGTACAGATCTGGCAAATGCCAATGGTCTTGAACTTGTTGCCGATGTTGCCGTTTGCGCTGTTGCTCTCGGTCCCTTTGCCGCTGGAAGTGCTGCTACATGTCTCTCCACTGGTGACATCACTGGCAGCACAACAGGTACCAGCATCGTTGAGTGTCTTGAGATTGCTTTTGGCCTTGCGTCCGGCTCAAGCACCGTTACTGGCCTTCCATTCTGCGATGAGCCTACGACTACGCCCACGCCCACGCCTACACCAACCCCTCAGCCGGCCTGCTTCACACTTCCTCAAGAATGCCAGAACATTGGCAGTTTGACTGGCTCCGTCGCAATCGCTGTAGCCGCTCCTGCTTGTAGAACAGCACTCGGCAATTACAATACAGGCACCGTGGCGTCTTGCACTACTTCGGGTATCGGCCTCTTCACCTCCGGCTCGGTTGTCGTTAATTGTCTAAACAACGCCCTCTCTGGGACGTGTATCTCGGCACTCCCAACGGCTTGTTCCAGTTTGGCTGGCCAGAATGCCGTTCAACTTGCCTTGAACCTTGGTGCTTGCGACAGTGCCCTTGGGCCGTTCGGAGAAGGAGACGCGGCTGATTGCTTGAGCGTTCTTCAGGGTAACGGCGACGCTGTTGTGAGCTGTCTAACCAATGCGCTCTTCTTTCCCACTACAGCTGAGGCACTTTAATGGTAACTCCTAGTATGGTTGGACGAGAGACGGCAGAGTGTTTTTCTGTGTGGAACTTTTCTCTTTGTAATCTTTTCCTTGCGTAACTTGTTGAATCTTGGCAACTTGGGCCATCTCAGTGTCATTACGGTAACTGTAGCGATGGCAGTCACTGGGCTAGTACAATAGCTCGTAATAGTCAATTCACTTCCTTTCTACCTCATGTCTCTACGAACTAGTAAATCAAGCCCTCAAGTCCTTTGCCTCTCATTCCTTGTGCATCGCCATGTCATCCATCTTCTTCTGCCCAATCGCATTCGAACCGACAGGAGCATCAGGTCCATCAAAGATCTCCGCCACCTCCTCAAGAGAATAGCCCTTAGTCTCGGGGAAGAAGAAGAAGATCAGGGTCAAGTGTACAGCAATGGCGACACACCAAACGATGTAGTACTTCCAAGCAATAGCCTCCATAGCAACAGGGTTGGCGAAAGCGTTGTAGACACCCGCCAAGTTGCCAGTGAGTTGGTACAACATAGAGGCCTTTGCACGGAGCGAGTACGGTGTGACCTCCATGATATAAGTGGCTCCAATGGGAGAACAGGCGTGATACCAGAATGAGAAAACAAAGATCATGGCCAGAACTGCACCAGCGTAGCCGATGTGCTCAAAATTCTCCTGCTGGTTGCGGGCGGAGCAGATTGTCCAGATGATGTATGATACACCCATACCTGACATACCAACGAGGAAGAGTCTACGCCGACCGAACTTATCAATCATGGTGGCGAAAACAACAGCGGAGAGGAAGCCCCAGATCTGGAGACCGGCGTTGAGAAGAAGCTGGGTTTTGTGGTCGGTGATGTTGATCGAGTTGAGGACCTTGGAGAGATAGTAAGAGGTGAGGGCGTTACCAGACCACTGCAGCATGGCTGGAATGTACAGAGCAAGGAAGAATCGATGCCAGTTGCCTCGAGTAGAGATCCATTCCGCCCAGCGCGACTTCTTCTGGACCTTCTCGATCTCGAGCGTCGCTGTAATCTCGGCCATCTCGAATCGTGCAAGTCTCGAGTTAGGGTCTCCGTAGCCATGCCACTTGACGAGAATATCCTTAGCTTCCTGGTATCGACCCTTGTAGATCAACCATCGAGGAGACTCGGGTGCAAACATGACCAACGAAGCCTGAACAACAGAGAAAGCGCCCTGGAGAAGACTGGGAAGACGCCATGCCCAAGAGCTCTGCATCTGGAAGCTTCCGTATGTGACCCAGGCAGCAATGATAGCACCAAGTGGCCACGAGACCATCATAAAGGAAGTCATCTTTCCACGGTGCGTCGGGTATGTAACTTCGGAGAGGAAAGGAGGCGCCGCAGTGGAAACAATACCGAGACCGAAGCCGATGATGAAGCGCGAAGCAACAAACATGCCATAGTTGTACGAGCAAGTCTGAACAATCGCGCCGACAATGATGATGACCGATCCGATAAAGATGGGCTTTCTTCGT
Organism: Fusarium denticulatum; assembly: GCA_013396175.1. NCBI lineage: Eukaryota > Fungi > Ascomycota > Sordariomycetes > Hypocreales > Nectriaceae > Fusarium > Fusarium denticulatum. The sequence goes on along the minus strand of JAAOAK010000087.1, from coordinate 84,464 downwards.
CCAAGCAAATCGCACAGCTGGGATGAGATGAGGATCGAAATGAGAACACCACCGTTGGGTCCAAACGTCATAGCGCCAAGACGCGTTCCCTTGGGTTCGCCGAAATATGACTGCCATTGAGGCAGCGATTGCGCTCCATTGAGCATACTCGCGTCAAAACCGGTGGCGGTTTGAGTCAAGAGACCGCTAAGGAGGAGGAGGTTAAGTTTCCATAATGTCCAGTCGGAGTACCATGGCTTGCGATCGCGGGGGATTACATCGGCGAGGACAAGACCCTGGAAGTCATTGGCGTCGGCGTCGGGGAGGTGAGTTTCTTCGGCAACTTGCTTCGACATGTTGAAAGAACCAGAATTGACTCAAATGGAAGTAAAGGTGGTTGAGTCTGGTGTTTGTGTTTTCGTTTCGATGATCTCCACAGTCCTTTATATCTACCAATCTCACTTTGTGGGGTTGGAACCAAGGTTGGCAGTGACATATCCCTCTCCGGTAGATGAACCGAGGAAGTCGTACCATTCAGCCAAGATTGAACCCCAAAACTTGCTTGTGGGGGAGACTTGGGCCGATGCCCGCTGCGCGTTTGCGGGTTTTTTACCCCGGATCTACCCCAGATTCGTTAACGCGCCGTGGGGTCTTTGAGCTCGGTTTGGTTAGAGGGTAAATCTCCGCACGTGAGCGTGACCAATGTTCTTGGTTCGGGGCAAACGGAGCCGATGGGGGCATTGGACCGGCAGCGGGAGAAGGGTCGGAGGTCGTTACTCCGGGCATTTCGATGCCGAATTCTCAGATCATTAACGCGAGAAAGGAAAAAATATGGCAGATGACTGGCGGGTTGGTTGCAGCTAACTCGTACGGTTAATTGGCATGACGATCATCGATGTCGCCCAACTTATTAGTCATCTTGCAACACTGCAACAATACAGGGTAACTTGAGTGTCGCGAGTGCTGAGGACCAATTGATCATGTCATCCCCTTCGTTACATAGAATACTCCAAGTACAATTGCCATGAGAGGATATAAGTAATTTAATGTTTCTTTATAGAGGTAGCAACGAGAGAATTGAATTGAGAGAACGATGCCCTGACAAATTTGTGACGAACGTATGTTGAAACTCAAAGTATTGATTTCTCATCTGACCTGTATTGAGCTATTCTGTGTTCGAGATTAATCAATGACATTATGAATATTTGATCATTAGAGGATTAATACGTATTCTTAAACTTTCATTCTCTTTTATATGAATTCTACAAGCAGTTAAATTACTACTTAAGGCCGTTGAGATTTTATCTTATCTGGCGTTATCTAAGATAAGATAAGATACTGGAGATTAGAAAACAAGCTAAGATAATCTCCGATAAAGACACTTCAATCCGGAGCAAGTCCTCCATTGTTCAAAAATAATTAAGACACAACGCAGGGTAAAATGATAGGTCTCGTTCTCGAGGCTTAGCTGAAAGCTCAATCCTCTAGAAATGGCATAAAAACTTAGGGGCAGACTGCATGTCTCAGGCCGTCAAGCCAGCCAGCAACCTCTAGGCTACAGAATCGCGGCGTCGCGCTCGCGGCTAGAGTTCGGGGTGTGCTCAATTCTGGGGTTTAGTAGCCGAAGTAGGATTACGGTCGCCAAGGGTTCTGCCAAGCAAATGAGCTAATGCAATGAGAGTATGGCAATGGGTTTGGAACTGTGAGCTGAGAAACGAGAGTCTTGACCAAATGAAGATGCTCAGCTAGCCACCGAGTTGACAACGCACGCTTTTCTGAATCAAAGCCGGGTCTAGAACGCCACATGCCTATGCACTATCACATACCATTCTTTTACCCAGTCTACTTAAGTTTCATGGTGGCAACTTATCACCATTCTATGCATAAATGTTTGTGATTGAGAATATGAGAGTAATGTGGTAGTGAAATAATGGAATCTCAGCCAGCCACTTCAGTAGCGCCGCCAATGAATCATAGGTCACCCAGCACTATTCCGACTCACTCCCAATTCTCATACGGAATACTGGAGACTTCTATAAAGAACAAGAGCTGTCGCTGGAAGTTGGAGCGATATCAGACACATCATCATAAAGTACAACAAACTAAGAAGAACAATGGCCAACTCTTCCAACCTTGACAGACAAGAGTTCCTTACTCATGAGATCCATTCAGAGAGCACTATTCCCCTCCTCCAATACTTCATTAAATGCAAGGAGCACGATGGAACTGGCTCTGAGAAATTATTCCATGGTATAAAGGGGAGCATCGGTCATCATGTTAGCGATCGCGAGATCCCTGATGAGGCCGTACAACTTCAGGATATTCTGCTTTCCCTCATTGCGAATGGTCCGCGTAAGGGTGACGAGAAACTTAGCGGAAGCCCAACAGTAAGTGCACATTCCAGTTGTATTTCATATCCTCATCAGCCTGACCAAAAGCTAGGTGACTATTGTCGGTGCAGGAGTTTCTGGTTTGTGCGCTGGCTACGAACTCAAAAAAGCCGGTTTCAAAGTCACCATCCTCGAAGCTTCCTCACGAGTAGGCGGTCGAGTCAAGACATTCCGAGAGCCAACTTTTGCCCATGGACTTCACGGCGAAGGCGGGGCGATGCGCATTCCAGGCAATCACTACTTGTTGCACAAATACATTGAGAATTTCGGACTCAAAAACGATCTCTTTAAGTTTGAGATGGAGAACAAGTTCATATACATCTCCGGCTACGGTGAGACGATTACCTATGACCATTTCAATGATCTCTTGAGAAATCAGGATCAGAAGCTACTCAAACTCTTCCCTGGTCTCCGGGAGTGCGAAAAGGGCAAGACATGTGATGACCTCTTCACGGACGCGGTGAAGCCAGTCGTGAAGCGCTTCTGGGAGGTCTACGACCGCGAACCTAAGGACCCTCAAATTCCAGAGAAGTACTACAACGGGGCAGTCAAGAAGGCATATACCGCCATCACAGAAGAGTTTGATAAGTATACTCTGAGATCTTACTTGACCGATGTCGCGGGCTGGACTGAAGATGCCTTGAACCTCTATGATCTCGGAAACGCTCACGTCGTCTTTGAGAATGGGTTCATCGAGTCTTTCAAGGATGCTTTTCTGTCAAGCAACAAGGGTGGTGGTCAGGCTGGTATGGAGCAACTCCAACAAGGAATGGATGCGGTACCCAACGCGTTTGTCTCTACCAAAAGAGGAAAGCGTAAGTCATCAACTCGGTAGGATGTGCAGGAACCGTGGCTGACATTGTTTCATAAAAGGCTCATTGGTTGATGATATCATCTACGGCGCGAGAGTCACCGAGATCGGCGAAGACGAGATGAAAAGACCCCAGGTTCCCTTCCAGCCCCAAGTCAAGGTGACTTACGAGGTTGTTGCCAACAGCTCGAAGAAGACGATCAATTCAGACTATCTCATTCTCGCTATTCCATATACTGCACAGAGGACCATTGCCAAATCCAAGCCCTTTGCTCCCCTACAGGAGATGGCTATTCGTGACGTCCGCTACGTGGAGGTCACCAAGATTCTACTCCAGTATAAGACAAGATGGTGGAACGACGTCTTCAACCGTGCCAAACAAGGCGACGATGGTGGTTTAGTCAGCGATCTCCCGATTCGCTACACCATGTTTCCAGTGACTGCAGAGAACAGCCAATTCAAACATGCTCACCGTGGTGTGATCATGGCAGCATATACTTTCGAACAGGACGCCACCATTCTCGGATCCCTCTCCCCAGACCGGCGAATCCAGATCGCAGCTGAGAACCTCAACTGGATCTTCCCGGAAGCTAAGTCTCTTGACCTTCTTGAAGCGGGAGCCTCGCAAGTCTTCCCAGCGGATGAGTTGGCTGGTGGAAGCGCTTTCTGCTATTTCGGTCCGATGCAAAAGACCAAGTTCTTGGATGTCATGCAGAAGCCTGACTGGGAGAACAGAGTGTTCTTTGCGGGTGAGCAGGCTAGCTTTACTCATGGGTGGATTCAGGGTGCTTTTGAAGCTGGACTTCGATGTGTGCAGCAGATCTGGTCTGCTGCTGTTGAGAATAAGGTACAGTGAGGATAATAGATGTCTTTAACCTAATCCCCTAAATTTCTGAATTTCTTTCTTGTATGCGTTCTATATCTCTCTCTAGTCACTCATTATAACCACATAACTCCATTTAATGTCTGGCTATTGTGGTAATTTCTGGCTTTCTGCTACCAGGACTAGCAAAACTTTTGTTAAACCCATAATGTGATGGGAGAAGACTTAGCTTTCTGTTGAAACACAGCCCAAGCTTAAATTATAATTATGCACGTTTTTAACAGTTATTACACAGCTAGGCAGAGTGCTAGGCATAAACAGAGTGTTTCAAGCCAATGGGCCAAAATGATCCCTTTAGTAATCCCTAAGCCCTGTTGAGTAATTGCTCAGCCCCAGTCCCTTCTATTAGAAGGATCTCAACTCCACTTTAATTATACATGGTTATCCATGTATATGATCTCCTCTCGCATCGGGATTCCGTTCGATACCCCTGCATTCCAGGAGTTAAGCTTCTTTAAGTTCTCTATATTTAAACTGCGTAGTATTATAGACATAACTAGGCTGTGTAGATCCTCTATCAAGAACCCTTTAATTAAAATCCTTTGCAAAACTTACTTTCTGGCAATGGCCGGATCATTTAGAAATGGAGAGGAAACGGGGCTATGCAGCCGAAAAAGAGGATATAAGAAGTCGCATCACCTCTAGCAATAAACAATAATCACCAACTACTTCTGTTTCACTACAATCAATCATTCTCAAGAGTCTACAACCATGGCTCCTATAATGCCTCGAATGGCGGCCTTTGGCCTTTTACTCTTCGGTTTACCTTCCACCACTCTCGCTATACCAACAGCAATACAGCCACGCCAAAAGGTCCCTGGAGACACGCCTTTCGCCAGCTTTGATGCTTGCAGTGATTCCCAACGCCAGGACATCGAGAAGGCTTGGGCTGATGTGGTCACTCTTGCCGGCGTTTCAAAACAGTTTAATCCTCCCGGCACGATCGAGTCGAGAATCTTCGGAGATGACATCAACGTCAGATTCGAAGATATATCCCGCATATACAGTGAGACCCTCTGTCTTCTTGTCTCAAGCCGCAAAAAGTCACGAGCTAACCAGTCGACAGCTATTTTCCACAATATCGAAGAACTCAATAAGAATGGGCGCAAGATGCAGATTTCTTGCCAAGATGTCTACCAGGAGCACAGGGCGGCGAACGACCAAGTTACGTGTAAAAATGTGATTCAGTCTTCATCTGGCTCTATCGGCGCCTACGCATTTTCCACCGAGCCGACTATCGAGAAATCCACCATTGTTCTTTGCGACCCCTTTTGGGCGCCCGGCCAAGAGTTTTTAGGGGAAATAGTTGACAACCTACGAAAGGCGCCAGAAGATGACAGAAAGAACCCGAATCTCATGATCGGCAAGGGTAAAATTCTACTTCACGAGCTTACACACCTTGTCGCACTGGCAGAGGGGTCGACGAATGACCGTAAGTGTTTGTGTCGCAAAGATAATTTAGCTACAAGCGCTGACAGAATTCTCAAGCCATTGTCATCGATCAACTTCTCAATGACGACTCGAATGTGAAAGCTTATGGGATCAGAATGGTGGAAAGATTTGCCAGAAACAAGAATTGGCGCCTTCGTACGGCCAAGAATGGTAGGCAGCAAGCAACCTTGACAACATTTGGCACTAACTGATTTGTTTCTTTGCAGCTGACAGTTACGCATGGTATGCGACCGAGAAGTACTTTGAAGGCATGTTTGGCACCCCCAACGCAGCCTATGAGAAGAGAGATGGAGATGAGGATGATACCTCGCCCGAGGGACCGGCGCCTCCTGCGGCTCCCACCAAGGCACTCAACATCATCCTCGAGAATAAGCGCCACGGAGTCCCGAATGACAAAGACTTTTACGACACGATAAACTGGCTATTCTACTCCACCAACTACGGGACTGCGTCGCAATGTGCGCTCTACCCCGCTCTCGCCACCCATGCGGACGTACCCATCAGCACCCTATCGATTAATGCTCTGAAAGACGACTACTTTCCTGGTGGAACATACGATGTCAAGACTCAAGATGGAGACTGCCAGTATAAAAACGATGGCACAGGAAACCCAGGAGCCTTATGGTGTGGTGATCAGGCACATTCATGCAGGGCACATCCGGACAGACGGACCGCCACTAATTGCCGCGGCCTTGACCCGTCTGCACAGATTTACCATGCAGCTATGGTTGTTTGTGAATGGTAACCTCGGAATCTTGGTCACAAAGGTGCTCGCTGGTAGATTTGGAACCAATGTCAATCTCGACCTTGGAGTAATCGGTAGGACTGGTGTAACGCTGAATAGTTTGTTGTGTTCAACCTTCTATACATGTATTAAGTCTTTTTACCCTCATGATATATTACTGTAGTACATATACAGACATACCATAAAATAATTATACGACCTTTGTATGTGATGGAAATGTTAGCTGTGGCAAGACTTTGCGACCCAAGACTGGCAAACCTACTGAGTAGTGAACGCTGGGCCTTTCGCTGGTCCATTCCTATCAGAAGATGAGATAAGGCTAGCTGTCAGCGGCTTAGCGATTTTAGACCTAAACTCCGTCCGAAGGTAAAACACTGTCAAGGTATCCCGTAGCCTATGGGTTATGAACTTACGTGGGAGCTAAGTATATCATTGCTACAGAACAGACAGTATATTTAGATCATTCTAGAGAGGGCTTAATTCGGAAATCCCACCGCTTGTTTTGTTTTCCGTCCTATGTAGAGTGTAGAGTATACGGATCTTCATCGTATTATCGCTGGCTAAATTCTTCTCATAGTTTCCTAACACCCCAAATACAGAGTAATGGACTTTACTAATATCAAATTATGATTTAAAGTTCAGCATACTTGGAATCGACATATTAGGTCTTTTTAGCTGAAATAAAAGCAAGATAGAAATTGATCTGAGCGTTCAGTGATAACATAACTGTGCTTTAGGCCTTATCCAGTCTCTTAGCCTCAATCTGTACCGACTCAGGAATCCACTGCTCTAGGCTCTCACCCACAGGCTTCCAACCAAGAAACTTCCTCGCCCGCTTTGCCTCACCACGACTATTCAATCCCCACGAAAGAGCCTGGAATCCCAGCTTCTTCTGTGCCTCATCAACATCAAGAACCTTGGTCTCATCGCTATCAATAACGCCCTGCTTCTTAGCCTCCTTGGCAATGAGAGCAGAAATCTGGCTCCATTTGTGTTTGCCATTCTCGGCGAAGAAGTAACCCTTCGGACCCCAGATTTCCTGCTCGTCATCCTGCTTCTCAGGTGATGCGGCGCGTTCGGACAAAAGAACGATCAGGGTGGAGAGATCGTGGACGTGTACGTTGTCCCATTCTGTCTCGCCTGCGCCGATGATAGGGCCAAAGCCCTTCTCGAGAGTCGTCTCGGTCAAGCCTGGGATCTGACGACTTCGTTGGTTGGCAGGTCCTCGACCAGTTCCGTAGATGGTGGGAGGACAGACAATGGCAACCTTTACGGCGCTGGGGTCCTTGGCAGCTTCGTCGAGGACGATCTTGTCGACGTCGCGGTGGAACGCGGTGTCGGGCAGAGAAGTGACCTTGTCGACTCCCTCCAGATCGTCGTAGGCTTGTTCCGGAAGAGGGGCTTCTCCGTAACGCTTATTATCCATGTCATACCAGCAGAGAATGCCCGTGCCGCTGATATGAATCCAGTAGCCGGGATTTGAGCTTGAGTGGGTAGATCGCAGGCCAGCAGAGATGGCCTTGGCAGCTCCTTGGTGATCAGAACTATCAGCGGTATCTAAGCTCGTCAGTAATGTAAACAGGACCACTGCAAAGTCTTACTTATACTCACGAACAACGATGTCGGCTTCAGAAGCGGCCTTCTCAATGACCTTGGAATCATCCAACGATCCAATGGCCAACTTCACATCAGGATATTGTTTCTGCACATCCTTTCCCTTATCCTCACTTCGGACAAGGATGGTATACTTCCAATCAGGAAACGCTTTATGCAATGCGTAGAATGCATCACCTCCAATGAAACCGGTGGTACCAGTACTAAGCGAGGGGTCAGCGTCAGCTTACGGTGACATTGGGAGGGAACCTTACATAAGGACGCTCTTTGCAGCCATTTTCGTAAATTCGTTCAGATCAACAGTTCAACGTGAGTTTAGTGATTTTAGAGTTGTCTCAGAGAGGAGGTCAATTAAGAGGACTTATAGAATTCGATTGCTGAGATATCAAAGACGTCAAACGAAGCACAGTGACGTCATGCTGAGCAAATGGCCCCTCATAACGTTAATGACTTGCTTAGCAATCTGTTAAGGTTTCCACCCAAAAGACATACACTGACTAACAGTCCATTTTGGTATGGATAATGTCTTTTCCAGAACAATTATTCATTACTTGGGCAAGCAAGCTTGCTTCTTGATCAATCTATCATACATGACGTGCTCGAGGTCAAAAGTGCAGAGCTCTCTTCTAGAAACTTCCTAACAGCAGACTCAAAGGCCAAGTCCGACCAAATGAACTGGTTCAATATCTCGCTTGTATCGGACCACGTATATTGTAGGCTGGGCCTTTCGAAACCCGTCGAACACAAAAGTGCGGTGTAACTGGAGCGAACAGGCCCGTCGGGGGCAAACACTCCACCAATACATATCAGCCAAAGCAACAAATCTGTATGCTCGTCCCATAGGGGCTCATAACGGACTTTTTCAATTTCTCTGAGGAGTTGCGCAGTAATGTTGGACTTCGAAGTCAGCGAGTGCTTTCAAGGGCTACGGGGGACTCACGGGAATGACTAAAGCGCACCAAACCTTGCAGCACAGCATTACTGAACACATGTATGCTGCAAGATGACAGGCTTTGGATATGGGGCAGGTATTTGGAAGAGCCTGAAGACGAGATTGTATGGATGCTGTGTGACTGTTGATGTTTACTGTTGACACTGGGCGGCCGGTACGCTGATAGATGTTTCTGATGCATTGAAGAGCATGGATATCTCTGACAATATCTAAGAATTCCTGACTGAACAGATGAGACCGTACTTGAAAGCCTGAGGGTAGCTCAAAGAAATCTGGAGCCATTGAGTCTCGTTGCCACTCGAGTTCGGTAAATGTGGTATGGTCGACTATGCGTTTTGAACCCACCATGACTGAGGAGTTCAAGTCCTGCCTGTGAAAGAGTAAGAGGATGCCCCGAGTTCACTAGTTATACGTACCAGAATATGGCGCGCTTGATGCCTTCTGTGAGATTCACAACGACTGGTTCACAGGCATTGAGGAGGTACTGTATTGCACCCATGTGTAGCTGAACTTGCGAAGTTGTGCCAAGACGTGCCTGGTAAGTTAGTACGATATACCTTCAAGTGAGTGAGGACCCCACCTCAACACCAACTAGTAACAGGATGGCACCAATAGTTGACTCCGACACTACTTTGTCGGGCATGCTTATTCTTTCACGGATATGCTGGATCGCTTGGCCTTGGTATACAAGACATTCTTTATTGATGACTCCACCATTTGCGGTGAAGGCCAGGGACAGCATCACAGCATTCAACAGAGCAGGGTCAATGAGCCCAGATCGGAACACTGATCGGAAGTTCTGGAAGCTGTCTTCAACACTGAATACAGGCTCTGGAGCTTGGCGTGCATTGACTGGAATACATTAGTAAAACGTATAAGGGTTCAACAGAGAACTGACAGTCATTCAGTAAGATCTGTAGTCGTTTGGAGTTGACGGGAAGACTTTGGAAGGGATCGAGCAGGCTTGCAGATAGCGCAATAGGCGAAGGCGATATTTGCCTCTTGCATCGGCTCTTGCAAAGTCTTCTGCTTTGTTCCTGTTCATCTTCTATTGTTTTCACAGTAAAGTGTTGCATTGATGCCTGTTTCAGTAGTCTTTTTTTCTGTAATGCCTGCTTGACGGCGTGTGATCGAGCGAGGCGCTTAGCAGCCTTATCACTGCTCTTATCAGGCGTCCCCTGCACAGTGACAAACTGAAAGTTCGCCACTAGCCATGGTCAGTCGGGGAACGTAAGTAATTGGCTGCACAACATACTGTTTCTTGTCCCAAATCCCGTCCTTGTAGGTGTGAGAGTAGGCGTTTGTGGCAAGTATTATGGCGCCATTCAGTGACCTCTTCTCTCTTTGCGTCGCGTCTCACCGCAAGCTTGACGCTGCTTAGAAATCGTCCACCGTAAGATCCACATTTCCTCTACCGTAGATCAGCTAAACCGCCTTGGGAAATATCTCGTTTCCAATTTCGGAAGTATGTCATTGCTGCATCGAGGACAACCTCATTTCCATTTATCAACAAGTCTACGCTTTGATAGCACGAGGTCTAAGTGTCACCGCTTGATTCAACATGCTTCATAATATACTCTGTTCATGGCAGATTTATCAGCTTGTAATCTTCGATAGGTCTATAGCAAACTCTTGTATGTCATCAGTCCGAACTGGCAGATATAAAGAGAGAGAGATGGCCGGACGGTAGAAGGAATTCATGTCAGTCACTAGTTAGTGAACATCTTTAAATTTATATCATCCAAGTTCGATCTAGCTTCAATCAACCGCAGTTACCATGTCAGACTCACGCCTTTTCCAGCCCATGAAAATCGGCAACATCAAAGTCCAACATCGCATTGGCATGGCCCCTCTCACACGCCTTCGAGCAAGCATTGAACGTGTCCCCAACGCCCTTATGAAGGAGTACTACGGTCAACGAGCCTCCACCCCAGGTACCCTTATCATCACAGAGGGAACTCTTGTCTCCCCTGCTGCAGGTGGAGGTTTCGCCAGAACGCCTGGAATCTGGAACCAAGAGCAGGTCTCTGCCTGGGAAGAGATCACAGATAAAGTGCACCGCAAGGGTAGTTTCATTTTCGTTCAGCTGTTTGCGATGGGCCGCGCTGCAAATGTCGAAGTTGCGAAAGATGAAGAAATCGACATCATTGGCCCCAGCGCAATCCCTATCGAAGGCAGTACCGCCCGACCTCGAGCCATGACCTTGGATGAGATTCATGAAATGGTTGAGGCCTTCGTCGCTGCATCGCAGACTGCGGTCAAAGCCGGTTTTGACGGTGTTGAGATCCATGGCGCGAATGGTTATCTGCTTGACCAATTCCTCCAAGACGTCAGCAACCAGCGCGACGACGAATACGGCGGCAGCATTGAGAACAGGTCCCGTCTCGTAATCGAGATCCTGGAACGTACCGTACAAGCCATCGGTTCAGAGCGCGTTGGTATCCGTCTCAGTCCATGGAGTACCTTCCAGAGCATGCGCATGCAAGACCCGATCCCTCAGTTCACGGACGTAATCAACAAAGCCAGCCGTCTCAACTTGGCCTATCTTCACTTCATCGAGTCGCGCATCTCGGGCAGCCAAGACAGTCAAGATCATGGCAACGAGAAGCTCGACTTTGCATATGATCTCTGGAAGGGCCCATTCCTCATTGCCGGCGGGTATAAACTGAAAGAAGCAGAAAGGCTCGTTGACGAAGAACATCCCGACAAAGAGATCATGGTCATGTTTGGGAGGCACTTCTTGGCCAACCCAGACTTGGTGTACAGAATCAAGGAAGGCTTGGAACTGAACCTGTATGAGAGGAGGACGTTCTATAGTAGCGATATCGAGGGTTATGTGGATTACCCTTTTGCCGTAAGAAAGGATGCTACGGTTTCGAAGTAATTTCAGATGAGTTGGAAGCTTGCTGCCGGCCGCTCTTAGTAGGGCATTGCATCTTGGGCCCTGCTCTTGTTCTTTGATATAGCTCGTCGTCTTCTTCCTTCTTTAGTACCATTCAATCCTAAGTATTTACTGGAAACTCAATATAAATCCACCTATGACTCTGTAATACAAAGTGTGTATGCACTTAATAGTGACCCCTGTCGCTAATGCGTTTTCGGAAAGCCAATTGTAACCCTCACCATCCAAGAATCACCGTTCTTATACTCTCCTCGCCTAATCCAGAAAGTTCCAACTCCATATCCAGCCTTGGTTCTGTTCTAAGAACGGGTTGTCCAGAATTGAGTCACTTGGATCATATGTGATATCTCCAGTGAATAGACGACTGGCCGCTGTTTTCAACAGTTAGTGTCTATAATATCTGGCAGTTCTTGCACAGCTATTCAAAGCTCACCTTGCTCATATTCCAAGAGGGTGTCGTTTAATGAAGTGTCAGCGGAGACGTCCATGTCTTGATCTGCGAAGTTCATGCTTAGTGTATCAGTTATGCTACCGTTATTCGTTGCGTGTGCTGAATTAAAGTCAATCTTTGCCTCTGACACCGGGGCTTCTGCAGAGCCTCCCCAGTCAGACACTTTGAAGTTACTTCTGCTTCGGTTTCTTGGAGGGACTTCTGGGTGTGCACTACTCAAAACCCCAGTCTCTGACCTCTCATTGCCTGTTTTTGCCATCACCAGACTCGCCAGTCTTTTCGTGATATCCAGACTCTGGGCGGCAACAATTGACTTATCCTTGAGAAGGGTCTGTACCTGCATCAACTGCCGTATCCTAGATCTTACTTCGGCCGAGCCAGGAGCCAAAGGATCGAGCGTTATCGAGATACACAGTGTCACACCCGCCGTCAACAGGTGCAGTGACACCACAGCTATGGCATATGTCTCAGATGCCTCCAAGAGGTATGGAGTCAAAGCAACTCTTGATATCTGCAGTGCAGCTTCCCTACACTCTTGCATCGCCACCCGAAATGGGTTAGTCATTGAAATGGTCGTGTCTTTCGAAGTGGCGCTAGCCTTTCTGAAGGATAGAAGAGGCCTATGGATCAATATTTTCGCATTCTCGTACGCCAGCTTGAGAGAAAGCGCTTGCAGGCGGAACAGATAGTTTTCGAATTCTCGGCCAGTCCTTTCACGGTCACGCGGGGCCTGAAACTCCGATGATGTGCCATAACCATCAAATATAAGCTTCCGGGCTAGCTTTCTACGCCACTCTTGGAGACGCCCGTTTAGAGTCGCAACTTTATCGAAAAGTGCGTTTAAATGGTCTGCTCTTTTCCGGTCGGCGTGCTGAGTGCCGTATAACTCAAGTAACGCGGACTTGATAATAACCGACAGCCTCGACACTGAGCACTTGTAGGACAACAACGATGGACCCCTCGGGTGGCGTGGCTCTTTGGTTGACCCAGAGTACTGATCATACGGATCCAGAGGGTCGACATTGCAATCGCTGTCAGAAAAGCCCAGGGGAAATCCATAAAGCATTGAGCAGAAAGTGTCGATCTCATAAACAGCCCACCAGGCCCGTTTCCGGTCTTGTATCTGCTGTTTCAGAACCTGATCGCTAGGATCTCCAGGTAACATTTTCCGATGGAGGTTGAGTGCTTGGGCGATACGTAATCCAGAACCAGACAGTGGCCAAGCCATTCCAGGTTCGCCGTTGTACAGGTAATAGCTTGCCAGCAGAACACAGAATTGCACCACCTCAGGAGAACCTCTTGATACTATATCCAAGAACCTTGATTTAAGTGAATCTAGTAATCGGTTTTTCAGTTGTTCCGAATCAATATTGTAAGACTTTAGCTTGCTTTCCCGCGCACCGATGTGATGCAAGCTGGTCGCGAAAACAGCCAAGAGAACAGCTACAAAGCCTATACCTCTCGATAAAGCATTTGGACCCGAGGGAAAAGTGGCATGATCATAAAGATCCTGGAACTTGCTTCTAAAATCGTCTTGATGAAAGACCAATATGAACCAGTGAATCCGATCAAAATAGTTGTCAACCAAGAGTGTCGCAGGTTCTCTGTCGGGTAACAAAGACATGAGCTCCTTCTCGGCAGCGGACAACTTGGACTTAATGTTGACTTGCCGTGGCTGGATGTCTTTACGCCGCTCAGAGATATTTGTCTCAGCAATATTCGTGGTGAAATCTTCTGCAGTGGCTTCAGATTGAGTCCAAGTCTCTGACCTCAGAGCCGAGAATTCAACACCTTCAGGTGAGGCAGAGTCATGCTGATGAAACGCCTTCAACTGCGCGTTAGTGATGGTATAAGCAAAGGTCAGGCTCGTGCTCTACTCACCTCTTCAACGAGCTTCACAGTCGAGCTGGAATTCCAAGCTGATTCTACAGCTGATCCAACAGTAGTTCCTGGTTCAGTTCTGACGGAATTGCTCGCTGCCGCAGCTCGCTCTGGCGCTCCGTGATAGGGTCTCCATCTGGCACTTCCAGATGCGATGCATTCGGTATTTGCTCTAGAGCATAGGGTGCATGGACGCTCAATGTCACACTATCGCATTCAGTCAATTGATCATCATTGATAATTTTTCATTACCTTGAGCTTTTGCTTGCGACATCTTTCGCAAGCTCTGGATACTTTGCGCTGATTGGGCTTCATTACGATCGCTGGATGCCGTGGATTATGGAAGAGAATGTTGTGATGATGATTACGGGGAGATGCTCGGAGTTACTCTTTTCCCGTCGGATCACTGCTTATAGTAACTCCGTGACCTGATTTGTCGGATCCGGTGTATTCGGCCGAGTATGTAATTTATAAACTAACTATACTACATCTCAACCCTACCCAAGCACTTCCCTTTCCCTCCCGACTAATCTCAGTATCCTCCAACAGAGCTATCGGCCATAGGCTTGAAAGTAACCACAGTAGGCTGGTCAGTGATTCCCCTCTGAACCGCTTCCTCCATAATCGCAACAGTAGCTGTAGCGCCGATACGTGTCACGCCCAGGGACATAACATGCAGCAAATCGTCAAGGGTGCGAACACCTCCAGCAGCCTTGACCTGGACATCCTTGCCAGATTCCTCTACCATGAGTTTCAGATGAGGGATAGTAGCACCTTTGTAACTATACATGCCGTTCGGCTGCTTGACAAAACCATAGCCAGTCGAAGTCTTGACGAAAGCCACACCAATATCCGAGCAGATCTTGCAAAGGCGCACAATCTGTGCCTCACTGAGGTAGTCATTTTCAAAAATGACTTTCAGAATAGCGCCGCGCTTGACGACGACATTGTTGACTTGACGAATTTCATCAGTAACGTAGTTCCAGTCACCACCGAGCGCCTTGCCGATATTGATGACCATGTCGATCTCATTGCCGCCGACAGCGGTAGCGACATCAGCTTCGAAGACCTTGACGGCAGTACTACTGTTTCCATGAGGGAAGCCGATGACTGGACAGATCAAGACATCACTGCCCTGAAGCTCCTGCTTAGCCATGGAGATGGCATATGGCTTGACGCAGGCTGTGGCGACGCCGTACTTCTTGGCGATGGCAAGGCCTTGGAGAATGTCGCCGTCTGTCATGGTGGGGTGCAGAAGAGAGTGGTCGATCATCTTGGCGATTTGTCGGAGAGTAACAGTGATCTCGTTGGCGTTGGAACCCATGATGGCTTTGCAAATGGGTGGCTTCTGTAGAATGACTTGTTTGAATGAGGTGTGATGATTCATTATATCTGGTATTTCTTCAGGGTCACGCACTTTATATAGCAAATTCTCCAAGTCTTATAAGAGAGCGCCATTAGCAGTCATGACGGCGAGCTTTCGTTTCCCTTTACGGTAATTTGTTCCACCGGAAGACAGAGTGGGGCACCGTCCGTCCCTCAGCCCGGAGCGGAGAGGCTAACGGGCATGCCTAATTAGGTATTTCCGTTAGTCTAGAAGCGGCCATCTGAAAGAGCAATAAAATAGTAACATAGATCTTGACTTCTTGATGAGCTGAAATCCTGTTATGAAGCAGCTACTAAATTTACCTCAGAAAATCCAAGAATTCATTTATAACCCTAACCTATGAAAATGCCGAAAGAAAACCAGGCTTTGGACTTTATGTAGATGCCCCGTCATCATCAAAAACATGCTGGAAAAGGGTCAGTTCTAACAGCCATAATCGCGTTCATCGCTTGCTTCACTTACCAACAGCGACTCCACGAGAGTTTCCGATGCTGAGTTCTTCCCTTTGCCGAATCCACCACCCACCAACTGTAGTTTTCTCCTTTGCCGAAATACGACATCAGCCTGCATATTATTAGTGGGAACGACAACAGCAACGCTTGCTAACAGACCTGTTCGACTGTCATTGCCGCGATGTATCTGACAACAACAACTTGAGATTCTTGACCGAGCCGAAGTGCTCTCCCAATCGCCTGCTCCTCGATAGACGGGTTCCATTGCGGCTCCAGGAGGTAAATGCGGGATGCAACGGCTAGGTTCAATCTGCCAAGCAGTAAGAAACAAGAATTCAATCCCCCAGGAGGCCAAATTGCAGACTCACCCTACAGCACCCGTTCCCAACGTCATAAGTAGAATGGAAGGGCCGGTCTTCGACTGAAACTCCTTCAGCGATTTTGTGCGTTCAGCGAGTGTTCGCGAACCATGGATTATGCCGTGCTTAATGTGATGGAGCGAAAGAAGCTTGCTGACGAGGGAAAGGGTCTTCTTCCAACAAGAAAACACGATACTAGGAGATTAAATACTCAGCCTATTCTATTCGACTCATGAGCAGCTATAATTAGATGGCTTACCTCTTTTCTGTACTATGCTGACGAATGTCGTCGAAGAGACGGAGTAACTTGGAAGGATATGCGTCTAGAGAACGACCACCGCTAGTCTGTCCGCCTGTACCCGTGTTCGCTTGCCCATCTTGGATGGGCCCAACACCTGGAAGTTCGGGCTCACCTTCTTGCTGACAGGCTGGACAGTGAGACTTCTTCTTACGATACTGAGGCATGCAAGTGCGACAAAATAAATGACAGCAGGAAAATATGAACCTGCCACCATCCGTCTTGTCAGAGTTGTCAATAGAGTAGATCGTAACAGAGCAGATAGCACAAATATTGCGCTCATGTTGCTGGAGATATGCCAATGCCTCATCTGGGTCGGATGGAAGGCCCATAACCTCAAATTGTTGGTTATCGATCGATCTGCCGTTGTTGCAAAACAGACGTAGTTTTAGAATCGATTGAAGCACTACAGAGCTTACTTTCCTCTTGCTGTGTCCGCTGGTAATCATGTCCAGTTGTGTTTTACCTTCTTGGATGAGATTGTTGTAGTCTTGTCGTTCAGAATCAGTAAGCAAGACCTCTCGAACATACGTGACAGGAGGCTGCAAGGGTAATATCTCCCGTGTTCTTCTCAGGCAGATGGTCTCAAGTAATGTTCGTAGATTCTTGAACCGATCTCTCGAAGAGGAAGACGTTGCCGGACTTGTGATGAACTTGTAGAATGTTGGAGCATTTTCAAGGACTGGTACCCTGAGGAATGAAACTAAAGCTCCAAGATCTTCCATACTGTTCTGAATGGGTGTTCCTGTCAGACACCAGCGATGCTTTGCTGAGAGGGCAGCGACGGCTTTGAACTGGTTCGTTCTGCGGTTTCTAATATCATGAGCTAATAGAGATCATCTATGTTAGAATATAAAATGTAGTGGCTTTCGTGATGTTCCCGAACCTTCATCTAAAACGATTCTGAACCAGTGAATTTTGGATAAGCTACCGCGAGATGCGTCGGCCGCCAGTGTCGCGTAGGTCGTGAACACAATGGACTTTTGGTACAGTAAATGCACCTCTTTATGCCGTTGTGTACCAGTGTGTCGATGACACGACAGACCACCGGGATAAGTATGCCTGATTTGTATGTTAGTTCGACCAGCGGGTGATAAGTAACATCGAGGAACTTCACATTTGAATCTGTTCGACCCAGTTGTCGATCAAGACTAAGTTAAAATTAGTCAGAGTCGGTTCTTCTTTGCTTTCTTCTCTTTTTTGGCATATGTCACTTACGGGTTGATGACACCACGATCAGTGTTGCGGCAGATATTTGGCTCGATTCCACAAATGCATTTGCCCGATCTAGTGAACCTGCTATGGTTGACAAAATGACAAGGGATTTCCCTAGTCCCATATCATCGGCCAGGATTCCGCCTTCAGCCTCTTCTTGATTCGGACGCTTTGCTCCGCTGAAGACGTGCTGATAACTATGACTGTCAGTATCAGGTATTGCTTTGGACATCTCATTCTCACAAAGGTTCATCCGCATCTGTACTATTGTACTTCCACAAGCTAAGTTCGGAGGGAATATCGCCAGTTTCTCGTTTGAGGATAAAGTCGATTGCTTCCTTTTGGTAGCTACGATACCTTTAGCATCAACATCTAGGTATAGGAATCAATAGGATCGTACGGGAAAAGCACACTCTTAATGCGACTGTCAACTTGGATGCCATCACGGAGATTATGGTATGATAGCGAACCAAGGATTTCATCAACCGCATCTGCATTATCGACTTGAGGCTCGTGGTCAGGGGCCCGGTCTCTGGGCTTCGTAACTTGTGGTGGGCATAGAAGAAGAGTTTCAATCGATGCTTGCTCCGGGTATCCTTCCATTCTGAAGAAGTGTGGGTTATAGTACTCCACGCCTACTAGTCCGCACCGAGGGAACTGGAGATAGGTGCCAGCTTCGGAAAGTGTTTGACCGATAGATTCGGCGTCCTCACGGCTTCCATAGATATTGAGCTCTATTGGAAGTTCGGAGCCAGCTCGAATGTCTGAAGCATCCGCTTCCAAAACACAGGCCTCACTCGGGACGTATGCTAGGACACATAGTTGATGTTGAGAAAAAAGGGAGAGCAACAATGTGCACAATCCTTTACTTAACCGTGCGAAGGCAAAGCCACGGTGTTCCAGTGAGAAGTACTGTCCTCGTTGTACAACAGCGAAGGGCAATGAAGATTGATACGGGAATAGCTGGTGTTCTAAAGGATTGCAGCTTAACTGTGCATTTTCTCCAATAACCTAATGATTAGACAGCGACAGCTGTTATTAATCAATTCATATATTTTTTTTCGGGCAAAGACTTACGCATCCAAAACATGTATTCATCACTGGAGCAGCATTTGCCCATGTTTCTTCTTCAGTAGTTGACGTCGGGACTGGACTAAACGAGTTTCGTTCGTGCTCCTCCGAAATCTGTAACCGTTTGAGGGAACTTTCTTGCATCTTAAGCGTTGAAACAAAATAAGAAGTCAATGAATTAGACACTAAGTTCAGCTTTCAGAGCTGAAGAAGCCTACCCAATATTACAACCCTGCCTGGCGCTTAAGTATTTGGTGACGTCGTCTGTGGAGAAGGCATTCTTACCCCGCAGCAATCAGCCTCATCTATATTTAGAACTACGCTCATTTTCAGCTCAGGCCACCCCCTAGATCTTATGTTTCTACCGCCCTACTTCTATTTTCCAGGCTTTCTCCCCCTTCTACCTGCTTATTGTATTTCGCCTCGTCTATAAATTGCTTGCTAAAAGATCAAGAATGTTATTTTGAGTTGATAGACCTGACAGCTCATGCTCACATCACGCGCCTCACACGTTACCAAATGATCATTTCCTGCTTAGAAGCCTTGCTGACTCCCATAAAGTACTCTTCGCGTTCATGGACACCCTCGATTTATCTGACTTCCAGACTGTGCTTGCGAGATTCAAGCAAGGTTTGAGAAGCAATAGAGACAGGGAAAGGTTCAAAGCAACTACACTAAAAGAATTGAGAGGCAGTATTGCCAAGATACAAACACAACAGCATGCGGACCGTCAACTACAGGATATAAAACGGCTGGCGCCCTTCCTCGAGGCGGCTAAGCAGTTTGGCGAGGTGGTTCACTTGTTCTACAACAGCAGTGAGATCATGCCTTTCATTTGGGTATGTTATCTCTAATGAATAAGCGTTATATACTTACCTTATTACAGGGACCAATGAGATTCCTTCTAGAAGTAGGCTCTCAGATACCTCTACGAGTCTGCGAGCTGACTCTAGGGCACAGATAACTAGTTCATCCACTCAATGTAGGAAAGCTTTCGACGAACTTGTGGGTTTGTACAAAAAGGTCGGGGAGGCACTCCCTCTTCTACAGCAGTATGAAGACTTCTTTCGTACCAGGCCACATAAGGTGAAAATTCTTGTCTTGATTTATAAAGAGATTGCCACGTTCCACCAGACTGCCTTGGAATGCTTCCAAAATCTAGGCTAGTTTCTAAGTCCGGCTATGCAACTTTTAAGAGGTTCTAACAATACAATTATAGTATGGGAGAGATTATTCGATATAAACTGGAAGACCATTAAAGGTGAACTGCTCTCTATCGTTTCAAATCTGGTCCGACATCGAGATGCCATTCAGAAGCAGGCCAACCAGTCTCAGATGACAGACTCGGAGGAGACTCATACAGAGGAGCTAGTTTTAGAATCAGATCCCTTTGGGGAAGAGAATTACCGGCCACAGCGTTTGGCGGTATGCCACTGGCTTCGGCCAATAGATCCCGCCGCAGATCAGGATCTCTTTTCCAAGGTTCGAGCAGAGTACCAAGGTACTGGAAGATGGCTCCTCGATAATGAGGATTTCAAGGAGTGGTTTAACCCTCGTTATGCAAGGATACCCCCGTTGCTCTGGCTTACGGGCTTGCCTGGCTCAGGTAAGTTCTCCCGCGTTGCCGTCATAGAGGCGATGCTAAAACTGAGATAGGAAAGACTATCATTACATCCCTTATAGTCGAAGAAGTACAGAACCTTTCACCGAGACCACGCGTTCTCTTCTTTTACTGCAAACAAAGTGTTCCGGAGCACAATACATTCCTTGCAATTGCGCGGAGTTTCATTCTGCAGCTTCTCAACCAGGACAAGAGTCTGTTACTATACTTGCACCGAAAACACTGTGAAAGTAACGAAGCAGTGCTGTCCTCAATCCCTCTGGCCCAAGAGATATTAAACTTTCTGCTGTCTAGCTGTAAGAACGCCTATATCATCATTGACGGTCTCGATGAGTGTGGGAGAGAAGAACGGAAAGTCATAACCCAGTGGTTCCGACAGGTAGTCGAATCGCTCCCTAAAAATGCGCCTGATCGCCTGCGCTGCCTTCTCGTCAGCCAGGATGACCGTATTGGGGTAAAAGACTTACTAGGAGTTGCTAAGATCACTATTGAACCTAAGGACAACTATCAAGATGTCCTAGTTTACAGCAGAGTGCAGGCTGAGGAGCTGCGACGCAGGTTCGAATTTTCAGAGGAGGAATCAAGTAGGATTGCCGTTAATGTTGCTGAGTCCGTGAAAGGTATGAACCCAATTGACTGGTTTGTTCTATTTACTAATAGGCAGGCCAGGTATATTCTTACTGGCGAGATTGATATGGATTAACTTGATCGCACAGATAACTCTTGCTGAGGTTGAAGAGCAAATGAAAGAGTTTCCCCCGGAGATCAATGAGGCGTGAGTTTAGAGTATTTCAGACCAGCTCAGTACCTAACCAGTTGACAGATATGAACGCATTATGGATAGGATAATTCATAACGCCCCTCAACAAACGGGAAAAGGCGCTCTACAGTTGCTTGGGTGGCTCGTTTGTGCAAAGCGGCCGCTAAAATGGCACGAAATTCAGTCCCTAAAGTCTATCAACCTTGACCAGCAGTTGGTTGATTTTGCGCGTTACAAGTTTTCAGTATCCGGGAAAGACCTTTGTGGTTCTTTGGTGGAACTTCGAGAGGACGGAACCCTTGAGCTGATTCATGTATCGGCGAAAATGTAAGTTCTCGGAGAGCCGGTCTGTGCAATAGGGATGCTAATCCATAATCTCATAACTTAGGTTTTTGATTGACAACCCGCGTTATATAGATACAGTTGCCAAGGAACTCGAACTCGCATGCATTTGCATTGACTATCTCAACCTTCCAGCATTTACCTACCAGCCAACGACGGAAAGAGTACTGAACGGAGATTACGGATTTATGGACTATGCTGTTTTGAACTGGATCCGACATTTAGAAGCGGGTACCTTATACCTTGGCGTCCATGAAGACAAAATTGGCGAACTTTCAGAATCCCTGGAGACATTTATCAGAAATCATTGGAGGGAGCCAGCTACCCGTATTTTACCATCCGACGGAACTAAGAAGAGACTTGAATGTTTCAAGTTTTTAGGTTTCTACAGCCAACTCGAGCAGTCAGTGGCCTCATTCAAGAAGCAGTTGCGACTGTTGACGGGGATCAAGTCTCGAGAGGTTGCACTGGACCTTGGCGACTTGGTTCTCAATGTTCGAAAAGTCTTAGAGGATATAGTAACCTCCAATTCGGACCCCTCAACACAAAAGAAAATCGAGGACAAGTACGGGGTCATGGTCTTTAAGTGTCCTCGACTTACGTGCCAATTCTTTACCTTTGGTTTTTTGACAGAGAAAGAACGAAACGAACACTTGGACAAACATACTCGGCCTTTTCGGTGTACAGATGAGGGATGCAGAGGCTCCATCTTTGGATTTGCGTCAATGTGTGAGCGCGATAAGCACATCAGGGAAATTCATCCTGAAGAGGCTAGTCGCGATCGAGAATTCCCAACCGACGAAGACGTGGATAGAAGTATGCGAAATGATACTGTTTTAGAAGAGGCCACTATAGCTCTGGGGGAAGAAGCACTGACGCCACTGCCGGAACCAGAGCCACTTTCTGAGTCGGACTCGGACTCAGTATTCGAGTCCGAGCGAGAAGTACAACGCCAACCGCCCTTGCGAAAATGGGGCAAACTTCAACAATTCGAATGCCCACATTGTCCCAAAGTGTACACCAAAAAATTCAATTTAACGTCACATCTGCAGAGCCATACAGATGAGCGGCCGTTTCCATGTGGCCAGTGTACAAAAGCTTTCGCTAGACTGAGTGATCTTGTACGCCACAAGGAGACGCACAAAGACAAGCAACATATTTGTAGAGGCGTGCTTAGAAATGGGGCCACTTGGGGCTGTGGAAAGGCCTTTGGCCGGGCAGACACCCTGAGAACTCACCACAAATCTGACGACGGCCAGAGATGTATCCTACCATTCGAACGAGAGAAGAAACAGGGATAGTATTTCAAAGAATCAGCTTAGCCTGACGAATTTGCATTCATTTAGTACTGGGTAGTTTTCAAAGCTGCGATCTGTTAGTTGCTTAAACGAGGAACTCTAAGCTCACCAGCTTTCTCATCGGGTTGACGATTCTTGCGATTCATGCCTCTGTCACCATGTGCCATAGTCTCAGACTCTGTTACTCTCAACGTAAAGTGTATCTACCGACATGGCATTGGCCTTGCTGTGTGTCTGCTTGTGCCGCAAGTAGCCATGAACAGCCGACAGACTAAGTGTACGATGAGGAGACGGCTGATGCCTCGTACCGCTCAGCAAAGTGGCTTAAACCTACACTCCAGAAACAAAATATCACTAGTCAAGTGAGTTCTTGAGATCTAACTAGCCATGATTAAGGTCTCTAGATAAAGGAAGTAGATATATATTGAAATAGGGCTGTGTAAACCGGAAGCGTTCGATGAGCGAGGATCTAAGCGAAGTCAGGTAGATACGGCTCAGTATTGAGCCCATATCCCTAAAGGAAACAAGAAATTAGTATTCAAGCAGGTGCATCATATGCCATTTGTTAATATCGACCGGGTGTTTAGGTTTGTCCCTCTACGAGTATCCTCATTTTCGTGTATTTGATTTAAGGTCGATTGATATTCCTCTTATCTTAGTAAAAGGCAAAACGGGTCTTTGGTTATATAAATATAGTGAATTTGCTAATTTTGTTTCCGGGCATTCATAGAATAGGGAGGCATGAGTTACCCAATAAGCCAAACACCTACCGCTCGACCTTTATTCAAGGCCTGATACAAGATGTTGATCTCACTATTTGCTTGGCGGTGGAGTCATGAAGATACTACCTACGCAACCAAATGGTCCACGGTATTAACAAAGACCTCATAACGCTGAGCCATGATTACCAATTCTTAACCAGCCCGCTAGGTTTAATTCTTTAAATTATAAAGTTTATACTCCGTATCAACTCCACTATTACGGCTCAGCAGTCTGCCCTAACTTGATGGGGATAAGATGTACAGTCAAAGCTCGTCAAGTCGTGAAAGTAGCCGTTCGAGTAGCTAATGTGGCTTCCATTGGTTGCCCTATAAATTTGACCCCTTGTTGAGCAAGCTCTGATTTTGCCTGCCGATCGAGACCGGGGAGGCATCCCTAGCCTGTTACGCTCATGAGGCTGTTGCGAACCAAATCCTACAAGGTCAATGTACACATCTCATTTTTTTCAGGATTTGCTTTTTTATTGCGGAATTTCTTATGGCTACTCCGTATATATCTCGCATATAGAGGAAGGTATTCTTATATTTTCATCTATTAATATATGTTATTCTTGCTATTTTAAAGTAAACTGAACTCATTTAGTAGTTTGAGCCAGACGGTTTATTAATTAATTAGATTGATGAGCCTATTATATCTTATTTATCTACTCTTGAATGCCAGTACATATATTCTTTTTCTACACTGGCTGACTGACATTTTGAGGCCCTCTAGCTTGCAAAAGATTGACAGAGCTAAGCCGTTATAACGGAGAAAATGCAAGCGACGCTGCAGCCGACAGGCTCTTGGCGAGCTTTGATTTGTTCAGGTCCGCTATTACGGCTCAGCAGCGTCTCTCAACTTGCATAGTGCCTGTGATCAAGAAATTGAAAATTGGGCATGCCGTAGCCAATATGGCTACTATTGGCTGCTCCATGACCATCACCCACAAAATCTCTCACAACGGTGGTGGGATTACCCTTGTTCGGTTTTTTCCAAGGCGCGTCACCCCAGTAGCAAGCTTGACAACATGAGCCAATTAACCACCCTGCGTTAAAGCTGCTGTGAACCCAAGCTTCCAAGCTTAATATAATCTTGTTCTTGTGTTTGATCTTTCTCTCACAGATGTGCTGGCCCAAAGAGTCAGATTCAACGTAAGATAGGTGTTCCTTTTATTTTTAAAGTCAACTCAACTCATTGGGTCGCTTGTGGCTGATGGCTGAGACCTCGGTATTTCCACGATCACAAGGTTCGTTAGCGCCTGTGGATCCAAACTTGAGCTAACCTGACGCGGCCGCCCTAGCTACCAAGTCTCCGTGAAATATACCAATCATGTCTTATTTAGCTACTTGATGGCCAATTTTTCTTTTTGAAAATGGTACCTATGATGTCAAGTCTGGAAGGACGCTGAGCCGTGATAGTGGAGAAGACGCCAGCTACCTGCCACCCTGCATCTAAAGATGTCAGTTGCGGTGTCTCATACGGAGTACTCAAGCCGCAAATAAACAATTACACTTCGCATTTGCGCGAAGTCCCCAGTTGCCTCAATTATGCTAAAACTCCTACTTGGCTTTTCTAAGTAGTATGGCACACTAACAATCTTGATCCCCGACTAAAGTAGCGTATTGTCATGAGGCTGCTGCGCACCAAATCCCACGAGCTCTTCGAAGCCAGCGATGTACCTGTTCCATTTCCATCCTATGCCATCCTGTCTCATACATGGATATCATCCAAAGATGAAATCACATACCAAGACTTGAAAACAAGAACGGGGGATATCAAGAACAATGTGTACAAGCAGAAGGGTTGGTCAAAATTAAAAGCTTATTGCGACCGGGCTTTCAAAGATGGCTGGGAATGGGCCTGGATGGATACCTGCTGCATCGACAAAACTAATCCAGCTGATACTCAAGAAGCTATCAATGCCATGTTCCGATGGTACCAAAATGCCGGAGTCTGTTATGCTCATCTGAGCGACGTCGACTTTTCGACAACCAGTCAGGTCCTCTCTCTTACGGAGGATACGGGTCCTGGGTCCAGCTTGAACAGTCTTCGAAGAGCCGCCAAGAATGAATTCATCGGTGCTAAATGGTTCACCAGAGGCTGGACGCTCCAGGAACTTCTCGCCCCCCACTACCTGATTTTTGTCGACCGCGAGTGGCGCCATATGGGTACTCGAGAAAGCTGGGCTCTTGAGATTGAGAAGGCTAGTAATATTGAAGCACGCCACTTGAATGCCTTCAATCCGACGGACTTTGCGTCTTGCTCGACAGCGATGAGATTCTCTTGGGCTTCTGGCCGGGAAACGACGGTGGAAGAAGACGAGTCATACTCGTTGTTGGGTCTCTTTGGGATCAGCCTCCCTCTCATCTACGGTGAAGGGGGCAGGCAGGCTTTCAACAGACTGCAGCGACAGCTTATTCATGTCTACCACGACGACTCGGTATTTGCCTGGAAAAGCTCCCAGCCAGGTCCCAAGCCAGGAGTTGGGATACTTGCCCGCTCAGTAAAGGACTTTTGGGATGCTTCGAAGATTACAGCAGGACAATACGGCAATGCCTACTCCATGACGAACAGAGGCCTGGAAATCACTCCCAAGTACTGGAGACAGCGAAGCAATCCCGACGGCGTAATTGTGCGTCTGAACTGCAGAATTGGGTCCGCCTCTGATGCCGAGGACAAAGAGACCGGGATACATCTCACGCACGACGCTGTCGCCGACGTCTACTATCGAACACGTATTCATGAGCTCTGTATAGGCCAACTTGACCTGGGAGATTGGTATGAAGAACGACGTCGGGAGCCTCTTTTTATTCGGGCCGATAACTATTTGGAGCCGGCCACATCATCAGCTATGTTCGTATTAGAATATCCCGAGCAAATCCAGATTGTCGCAACATATGTCGCCACCTTCGGACAGTCTTCCACAAACCGCGGAATACAGCCTTTCAGCATTCTCACGGATGGGACAGTTGCTAACGGGTTTAACACGACAGAACTGTCGATTGAGCCGAAAAGTGTAGTCTTCCTTAACATTGAGCTTGAAGAGGAGGGCACCAAATTACAATTAGATGTAATCATCAGCCTCACAGAAAGCTGCTTCTCATATGCCGGGATTCTGAGTCGGGGTGCAAAGCCATGGGAACGGCTGGGAGATCCAATGAAAGACGCTACGGGCAACGCCATGTACAACGCATTGGCAAGCCATATCCATCGAACTCGCCCATCGGATTCGGCATATCCGTTGGACTCTAGAACGAGAATTGGTAAACTCAGTATTTCTACAAACATCCTTCCCAAGCCCCCACGACAGAGTGCAGAAAGTCAAGGACGCAACGTGGCATTGCGAGAGTACATGTTGAGAATTTCAGTCATTCGATTGGAAACAAATATGGATCAATATATAAGACTAAGGCCTTCAGATGGTAACGACAATGCTGCAAAAAGACAAAGGGTATCGTAATTGGGGAGATATACGAATAGCAGGGCTTGTAAATCGGTCGCACGGAAGTAGTAGAGATGTAATAACAGTGAACCCGGAGAACTTAAGCTGGTTTTATGGGCTCGACTCAGCTTTGATATCAGGTGGGATCATATCTCGTGCCGCAAGAGTCAGTCTCTCATTCAAATAGATCCAATCTTCATCATCAAGACTGACGTCCTTCTCAAAAGCATTTTCTTTCCCATCAGATGAAAGCCTCCGAAGCCATGCATCTCGTCGAGTTGAGGGAGCAATGATTCCATCCATCCAGATCGTCGATCTTTGGTTGCCCAAAGTCTGGATTGTTCCAATCATTGGCGTTCGGCCACTGAACTGGAGAGTAGTGGCGTCGACCCTTACGCCTTCTCGCTTAAGCCATTGCGACGCCAAACGATCGTCACTATACGCTAGATAGTCAAATATAGAAGAGAAGACAACAAGCGATAGAAATGCGACTCCATCCCAGCCTTTTTGAGCTGCGACATAGGTCATGACGAGGATTTGCAATGCCTCCAAAGCTCGTAGGGCATAAGCATGCCAGATACCCAGCGGCGAGTGGACCGATTGGACCATGGTCTTGTTAAGCATGGTATCGATGATTCCACGCGAACCGATGTATAGATACCATGTCGAAGCATTCTCATTTAGGGCCACCAACATACAGCCCGGGAGACCAGCCTCATTATTCTTAAGATATCCATCTGGTCGCTCGATAACCATGAGGTGTCTGCTTATGCGTAAAAGAACGGCGAGTACCAATGCGACACCCGTTCCGTAGAGCCCGCAAAGAAAGCAGACAACGCCAACCCCGAGAAGCCCGAGGGGGAGAAGCACTTCGAGGATAGTGGGGAGACCAGACCAAAGACATCGGGCACGGCTGATCTGTTTGGTGGTCTCGGTAAAGCGCAGGATGTGAAGCTTCTGGTAGCGACGAAACGGGCTACTGGGTTTCAGAGGCTTAAAAGCCTCTTTTGATCCAGGGATCTGTTCCACTTCTTCCGGTACCTTTTGAACGTTGACTTTCCGAAGTGCGTAAGCGCTGAGCATAGCGGCAACTGCCCCGTTGGCGCAGGGGAATATGCTTCCCCAGTTGACGTCCCAGACCTTCCTTCGAAGGTCATTACCAGAAGATGCACGATCCAAGAACTCTTGGCCTTGTTGAAGGAAGTCGGCTATAGTTGCTATGACCCCCAGGCGAGGGAATAATGCGACAGGGACATAGCCAGTCAATGCGGCCTGGCCGACTAATCTATGCGGCAGTCGACTGCTGGAGAGATAAATGACTAATGGTAGTAGTGCTGCCCATTCGAACATGATGGAATATGGTGATGATGAAGTCGAGAGTACTGCCGGCTTAGCGCCGATGACTCCGAAACTAGCAGGGGAGTCTTGCGATGTCATAGTAGTAAAAGTCATAAGTATTATTGAATAAACAGCTGTCTTGGCACATTTAGTCTGACTTCTGGTCCTTATTATACCTTGAGGCCGATGAGGTGAATGAGGTTGAAGCCTAATATGTCAGCCCACTCGTATCAGCATCAGCACAGCCTACGGTGCGGGGCCTCGAGCTGCGTCTTTGCGCAGGTGGGCGATCAGCAAAAATAGGCAGGTCGGAACTCCGACGGCCCTTGTTTTTCTCATGACACGGTTATTCGGCTCAAGTAAGCAATATGTATTTATAATTCGTCGCGGCAGACGATTAATTCATTCTTAAAATGTAAAAACACGTAGAACATTGAGCTGTAAATATTGCCAACATGAGCCCACCCGCTACATCGGGTTGGGGCAGTGTTGCCGCCCGCATGTACAGGCCTAGGCAGCAAGGCCCTTCGCGGAGATATCAAGGCATTGGGGCAGTGCGTAATGGTATGGATCTGTATCTCAGCAGTAGCGTCATCGCCTTCATGAACACAGGAGAACATCCTCACAGCTCGAAGCAAGACTTACCATGATTACCGATGATGACCTGCTCTCGTCGAGAGATTATGGCGGTTGGAGGCGCAGCTGAAATTCCGCACTAGCGGATTGTCATGGGTCACTTTCCGCCTTAGCGCGTAATCGGGAGTGTCCCGGCAAGCCATTCATAGAATTGAGACATTGATGGGAGTCGAGAACTCAATAGTGAGACTAGCGTTCCAATAACTGTGTGATTATGCAGGAGATGTAGATTCGGGGCTAGAGGGCTTGAATTATTGAACATGTGAGCGATAGAATATGAAATCACTGGGTAAGAAAGTCGCCGGCACCGGCTCTTGATAAAGTCGGTGTCGCACTCTGCAACAGCGAAAGAGATTTAATAACGCCAGTTTCTCCGACTCCTTTCTCTTCCAGGCTTCACAAGAGACTTCAGTACTGAATAAAGACCTTTACTTATCCGTACATTTATCTGCGGCTATCAGCCAAAAGGGAACAGAAATATCTCTTTGCTTTACCTCACATTTCCACGCGTCGTTCTTTATGAACACAATGGCAAACCTAAATACAAAGCCGAACACAAACACAAGCATCCCAACGCCCACGATTGGCCCGGCAACCTACTACGACGTGGGTAGCCAGCAATTGTATCTCACCATTACCTACCCTAGCGGTACACATGTGAAGGGAAATGCCATAGACGCCTACCTAATCACAAGCTCATCTACGAATCCCATGTTTATTGGAAATAACTCATTTCCAGTCGCCGCAGATACAGCAGTTATAACGGTATCGCTAGAAAAGGCATTGGCTTCCAAGGGAGGACAGATCATCGCGACTGGTCTAGCCGACAATGTATGGGAATCAAGCCCTCCTAGTGAGCCCTGGCAGCTTCCCACAATCAACCTGTCGCCTATTACTAGCCCCGCTTCGATCAATTTTACGTCTCTTGGGTCTGTCGAAGTAACCTGGACATGGATCGCGGGGATGGGCGCAACTGCACAACTAGTCACCCTGGCTATTAAGGGACAACCTACGATCAAAGCAATGGTCGCGAATGCTGGCCCGACTGCCATTGCCACCTTCACCATGTCTCAAGCCAACAATCTATTCACTCCAGGCAAAGAGATGGCCATCCAATGCATAGCAATTTCACCGGGCCTACGGGCGATTCCTGTGGACGCCAGCTTCATCATCCCCCAATCTGGTCGGATAACGCACTATTCATTCAGTAATTCACCTCCCGTGTCCTCTAACTGCAGCGTGACCGGTATTTCCGGCACTCTCATATTCACTACGCAGTTATGGTGGGGAACTCCTGAGGGAGCTATTGAGACGGTCGTGTTCCCCAGCGGGAGTGCGGAGCAATTTGCTGGAAAGTCGACAATTGCTGATACTGGATCTTGTTTAACGTCCATACACATCAGCAATACCTACCAACAAGTTTGGTGGATTATGGGAACCGGGGCCATTGATGGACAAATTAATCCTGGTAACGGGTGGAGGCCGCCCGGTACAGGACCTGAGGAAAAAATTCCCTTCAACGTAGCTAATATTGCCTCAACCACCAATGGAGGTTCCATGGCAAGCCTCTTACACGACGGCACTGTTTTTCTGTTCTGGGTCGGTCCTCAGGGTGCCATCAAATGCTGCAGATGGCTTGCTTCCTCCGGTTGGCAGCCTGTGTGTAATGCGCTTCCTCCCGGAATAGCAAGCACAACCAGTCAACTGTCTGTATTGTCCGTTGGTAGTAGCGTTTATCTGTTTTGTGTTGGTTCGGATAATTTAATTGTCGGTGCCAGTTGGCCCAACGCCGCCTCTAGCGGTAGTTTGGCTTTGATGTCCCAGTTTGCTGTTCCCTCATCTGGCAAGGCAGCGCCTGAGGGAGGATTGACCTCATTCAGCGTGAGTGCACAAGAGGTTGCGGTCCTGTGGACAACATCACAGAATAACATCGAAATGGCCCTTGTGTTTCTGGGTGCCCCAAGCAGCAACATACAGCGATCTCTTACTTTACCTCAGTCAGTTCTAAAGGGGACCGGTATCGCAGCTTGTTCCATAGGGACGAACCAGTGGTCAATTTGGTGGATTGGACAGGCAAGCGATCTCAGGAGGACCAACGTGGATCTCACCAAGTTAACGTTGACACCCAACTACCCCGTGTTCGAGCTCCTCGGTCCTGGTTCTTGCAAACAGATGCGGTCGCTTATGGTTGCGAGTGGATACGGGACACAAATCGGCCTCGTGTACGTCAATGCGAATGATATTGTTGCCGGGCTGTCCTGTCCACCTTAGCAGTGAAACTTGACTGTAGTGAGTAGATGTCTGCTTGTACACGTCTCGATAGTATAGTTAGTTTGCCTGATTTAATTTACCCTGTGCCAATATCCATGGCAATTATTTGTTTAGAGAACCAGGCGCCCGGCCGAACAGTCTGATAATTGCGTAAAAATGTTGTATTAATGGATAATTACGGTCATTCGAATGTTACTATAAACCCCTCGTCAAAGATTAGTGTCAACAAACGACACGTGTGCGGTTGAAGAGGGAGTGCATTGAGTCACTGCTTTACCTTGCTGGGTTATTCTTAGTCTTGATATAACATCGAACTCTACTCTTCGCCGGACCAAGCTCTTTCATCACTCTGATGGCTGGCCTATACACAGCGCTTCATCTTAACTTTCCTGGCGATACAAAGGCTCTTCCAATGCTCAGGGAAAAATTCAAATGGGTTGTGATCGGGCTCGTGGCTCCTGAAGCCGTGGTCTATCTTGCTTCATCACAATTTTTTGACGCCAGGCGACTGTCTAAAGAGCTGACGCTTTTATGGAGGCAGCAACATCAGTCTGAAAGCGACAGTACTTTATTGTGTGAATCAGAAGAACAAACTGGTATGAAGGTCAGAACTACACATTAAAATCGTCCTGGTGGTCGACGCTAACGACCTAATCTAGATTCCGTGTTTTGATATAAGATATGGCTTTTTCGTTATAATGGGTGGCCTCGAGGTCGATGTCAGCAAGTTTGAACACTTCACAGGACATTGGGCAGCTCGAGGGACATTGCAATCTGGCACATTACGGCTATCAGTCAACGGTGTTCTGCAACTTGCAAGAATGGGCCATTTTCTCCCCATTGAAAGATCAAAGATCAACGACAAAAGCAAAGCAGATACTTTACAAAAGGTTCTTGTCATGACGCAGGTTCTTTGGATGGCAACTCAGTGTATTTTTCGCCTGGGAATTTCGCTCTTGGAGATCCACACAATGGTACATTGTTCATGTTCTGGATCAAGGTCAGGTCTGACTTACCTTGCGCAGGAGTTTAGTACTAACTATTTCTTCCTAGAAACAAAAAGACTTGTTGGACCCAGATTGCGCCGACACGACAGAATTTGAAGACATTATTGCCCTCATGGTTCAAGAACAGTTTCACTGGAATGAGAGTGAGGAGTTCATTTTGTATGCCAAACCATCAGCCGATGAACACGATGATGTCCAAAAGCAAGTGCGCTAGTCTGGGTGCACTCTACGGATACATCTCGACGCAAGGATCTCCAAGACGACCAAGGCTTAGCCCAACAAATCAATTGGGTTGAGGATGACGGAGATCGTGTTATTTTGAAAACTGGCGAGGTTCTCCCTTCGGGTCTTGGGGTTGCGGCCGGATCCTCTAGTTGGGAAACCGAGACTATTCAGCGAAAGGTTCTGCCTCCATGGTACGATGAGCATGCATACGATGATCCTTGGGACATTCCAGACAGTATTTGGGTTACCGAATGGGTTGAAGCTGAGCCAGTTCCTCCAACTGTGGCACGAAATATAGGGCCTAATTCCTACGTTATCACATTAACGAAGGTCTTCGTTTTTGGGGTAATTTAGTGCAACACCAACCGTAGATCTCCATGCGGAGGATATTCAGCGATGGAATTATGTTATACGAGCAATCGAGAACCTCGACGGGCAAATCCGAGAGCCACAAGCGTTCCGTGACAGTCATCAAAGAGCTCGAAATCAGGATCGAAACTTTCACAATGTGTTTTTACGATCTGCCGGAAACTTTCAGTACTCAGAAGAGAGCCGGGTTGACCTAGATCAGATTCTCAGCTTTATTGTCGATAAACCCATCCTGCTAGTCCTCCTCCTCGTTCTCCCGGGTCTGTACGGCGGCATTCATCTTGCAACCGCACAAATACAGTTTCCCACTGATATCGAGAAGCTTCTTTGAAAGATTGCGTCCATTGATATCATCGTCTCGATGCCCATCTTCCTGCTAATATCTGTCCTTGACCTTGGCTTTTCCCAACGGTATCTCAAGTACGAATCCATTACACATGACTCATGGGCAACTTTTTACAAATTTCCGGCACATCTTATTTTTCTTGGATATAGTCTCTCGAGAATGTTTCTCGTTATTGAGGCATTTATTAGTCTAAGAGCGCTTCCGATAGGGACTTACTGGACACCTTCTGGTTGCAGATGATATCACATATTTGAGGACAATACCTGCATCTCTAGGATGGCGACCTAGTGTTTGGAATATACCCCATAAAGCTCTCTTCATACTCAGTTGTTCATGCTACTTCCCGAAAACATGTATCATATCAGTTGATACGTAATGCATGCCGATCTACCTTATGCCAATCTTAATAGCAATCAATCATTTATTAATAACAAGAAGTAGACCTAGGAGTCTTAATAAAGTATTTAATACTATAAATGAAGTACCGGTCTTTATAGCGGTTGTGTCGCTTTATTGGTCGGTAGCCTATGATTTTGTCTCCGAGAAGGGTATAACTAGGGCGAAGACTCCTAATAGGCCGGGCAACTGGTGCAGCGGTATCACCATTAACCTCCGAACTCGCAGTGGTTAAGGGTGGTCCATTGCTGATGATGTTATCTATATCTATATCTAAATTGTCTCCCTGTTGCTCGGACGCTAGATCGTCTTTGTTGATTTCACTAAGTATATCTCGGATAGCCTTTTCTATAAAATCACCCCAGGCTTTCGGCCATTGGTGCGCCTAAAGCCTACTGGTGGTAAGATATGCCTGCTGAAATACTGAGCTACGTATCCGGTCGGCCAGCTTATCAACCACGTCATTTAAAAATATATTAAGAATAATATTATAAAAAGCCCAAATGACTTAAATGGATTAATAAGAGAGTAAAAGCATTATAGAATATATAGTTAGGTATTATAGCATGATAGTTTTAATTAAACATAGCAGCTGCCTTCTATAGCATTCAAATGTTTTCCTTAATAATCGCAATCATCACAACGCGGGGTTAGATAGACTTTCAACGGTCCTTTCTCCCGCATAAGGAAGATCTTCTGGTCAATCCAGCCTTTACTCTCGCCCGAAATTTGTAGGTCAAAATTCCATAACAATCGGGCGAGTATGGTGCGTATCTCGGCAAGGGCTAGACTTCGGTTCACATCAGCAAGCAAGTAGTGTGTGGCTGGCGCGATACGTACGATTTACCGAAGCATGCTCTTGGACCGACCAGGAATGGCTGCAATGCATGAATATCATCGCTCGCGTATTGTGGGTTGCCAAAGAAGCGCTCCGGGTGGAAATTATCAGGATCTCTGAAGAGACTCTCTTGGTGGTACAAAGCCCATTGGTTGACAGAAACGGTAGTCTAGAGCAATCGTCAATCAAAGAGTTCATCGGACGAGCCTTGCGTTATCAACGGGGGCCTATTACCTCTCCAGGCACATAGTGTCCACAAATTAGTGCTCCTGCAGGTGGAGTCACTCTCGGCATGCCGACCGAGATGGGGGGGTAGAGTCGCAGTGCCTCGTTTATGCAAGCCTGCAGGAACTTTAGATGACCGGTAGATGTAAAGGTAATTTCGTGTTCATCTTTGAAAGCGGATCGAATCTCGAGGGTTACTTTCTGTAAAGCGTCCGTATTCGTCAACAGATAAAATGTTAAGCCCGAAAGCGCGGTTGCCGTGGTCTCAGCCCCAGCACGGACAAGGATCATAGCGTTGGCCTGGAGTTCCTCCATCGAAAGTCCCTGAGCGCAGAAGATCAGTTAGCTGGCAGTGGCACAATTGCGACACTCACACTTACCAAATCTTCCTTTCGCTGAATCAGGTTCCTAATTAGATCGGGCCGTTCCTCTTTACTGCCGTCTATCAATTTCATGAGCTTCAGTCTCGGCACCCTTGTATGTTCCCTCAACCGTTTATCAGCCGATTTTCCGACCAGTAGGAATAGAAACCTTTTTAGTCTGGGGACGTAGTTCAACAACCTGAGGAGCCTTCCGGCACGGCTGAGCTTGAAGGTGTCCAAGACCCAAGCGTGATAACGAGACGCCTCCAAGCAGCCGAAAGTCTCACCGAATGCCAGATCGCTCTGGATGTCGAAGGTCGCGAAGTCGTACCAAGAAACCATATCCAGGGGTGTTTCGCCCCCTTCGCACTTATCGTGAAGTCGTCGTATCATCAAATCGATGTAAGTCATGATGATGGGCTCCTGGGCCCGCCGGCTCCTCTCGCTAAAACCAGGTTGCAGTGCGCGCCGGACCATATCGCCTTTCTCACGGTCCACAGAAGCCAAGTGTTTGTCGGCGGAAGAGTAGAACCGTGCGTCTCTCCCGAAGCTCGGCTTCCGATTGTAGATATTATCCCAAGCCTTGGTGTTGGCGAAGGCTAACTCGTGAGGTGCCACCCTAACCACCTCGCCATAGTGCCTGTGTAGGTCTAAAATGTCGTCCGAAAGGGTACCAACTAATTCTTTGTAGAGATAAGGAAATACCGAGGCTCGCATGTGTACTGGGCCGGGGAAGCTACGGAGCGGGTGAACATAGAGATTGTAAACAGTCCTGCTTACTGCGAAGAATGCCACCTAGACTCTGGAATTAGCGCCAGCTTGAAGTGATTGATAGAAAAAGAGGTCATATTGTGTTAATATTGTGTAAAGGGGTATCGTACGATGATGAAGGATAGTGACACGGCTTCGCCTAGGCTAGATATCATTATAAACATTGTTCCTGTTTTTGTTAATGATCGATACGGAAACAAGTGATCAATGCCTGTAAATGAGCAGAGTTCTCTGATGTTAAGCCACTTTATGGTCGTTATTTGTGGGGCTCTTTTTCTTTTTCTGCTAAAGTATTATCATAATAAGTGATGCTTGTTTCGTATCAAGAAGGGTGTGATTGATCATCACTTGCCGAATTAAACTTCGGCACAACTAAATAGTCCATGCGCGACGAAAACTTGAATTGGCGTAACGCTTACAAATCGCTTGAAAAAGGATATGTTGACGTCGAACTAAGTAAGAGGGTTATGTCTCCTCCAACAGAAAGCCTCACTCACCTTCTAATTAGTAAAGTAACCAGACTGGTCATACTAGCGAAGAACTCAGAACAGGCTTTCGGAGCATTTTCCATATTTTACAAATTTACCCAAGATGATACTGCAATTTGTTTCCTCGCTTCAATGGCTACAGCCTGCCACTGTTGCTGTAAGTTCTCCATGGGCACGTAAAGCAATTTGCTAACATTGGTTGGTAGATCAGTGTATTAGCACTGGTCTATGTTTCCTACATCTGCCTGCTTCACCCGCTTGCCCACGTCCCGGGACCGGTGCTAGCGAAAGTTTCACCGGTAAGCTGCCAACTATCCAAATTCTCATCAGCCATTTCCACTGACTGGCACAGTTGTGGATTATGAGCTCACTTTACCGAGGGAGATACAATTCAGACTTACGCGATTTGCACAAAAGATATGGTGAGAAAACAAAGATGAATGCCAATGGTGCTCCCGTCTATACTAACGACTGTATTCTCAGGGCCTGTCGTTCGCATAGCACCTAACGAGCTCTCCTTTGCCACTCTCGAAGCCCAGACGGAAATTTACACCAAGCAAGAAGAGGGAGGATTTTCCAAAAAGGCCACTTTCATTGACTTTTTAACTGGTCTTCTCTTCGCCGATCCTACTCCCACGTTACTCACAGTTTCTGATATCCATACCCATAGAAAGCTCCGCCGGACAGTAGAACAAGCCTTCACCCCTAGCGCACTCGCTGAACAGTCGCGTATCCAGAAGCTTCATATTGACAAAGCTATCCTCCGCTTGGAACAGTGCGCAGATGGCGAGGAAATTGACCTTGGGGCACAGCTGGATATGATACTATGGGATATTCTCGCTGATGTGACGTTTGGCGAGCCTCTGACGATGGGAAAGAAATGTAAGGGGCAAAGGCATCCTACTCACCCTACGATGGAGCTTACTGATTCTTCTACTCTGCAGCGACATGGGAATACCTCAAAACTGTGGGAAAGGCGTCTATGCCGATAGTAGAATTCCTCCTCTGGGCAAGTGCTTTCCCTGGAATGGCTCTGGCTTTCGACATCATCTTCTGGGTTTTGCCTTATAAAAATACACCCTTCTCCAAGATCCTCCCTGCCAATAAGTTCAGAGAGTACGTCCCGCATTTCGTTCATTTTGGAAGTAGTTATTTACTGACCGGGTTTATCCAGGTGCCTACAACGCCAGAGTACTAACACAAGGAAGACATTCGTGAGGGCCTTGATGAACCGCCAGAGGTTTGGGCTCTGCCTTGATAATGAAGGCCTGATTTTCAATGCAATTGTTCTTTTGTAAGTGCAGGAAACCTGTTCCAGGTCACGCACCGGCGACGATACATTGCAACTAACTACGTGACAGATTTACGGGCTACCAGTCGTCGAGTATTGCGGCGGTAGCTCTATGGTATAATATCCTTCGCAGTCCCGGGATATGCGACAAATTGCGTAACGAGATAAGGGAAAGCTTCCATGATGAGTCTGAAATCTCAAGTGAACGGTTGGCACAATTGCCCATACTGGATGGCTGTGTTCGTGAAACCTTACGTCTTCTGCCTCCAGCCAACGGCAAAACCGCTCAGCGGACAGCCTCAGGGTGCCTTATAGCCGATATCTACGTTCCCAAGGGTACCATGGTGTCTGCTGATGTATATAGCATCCACAGGTCATCGCGGTATTTCGGAGATGCAGATTCGTTTCGGCCAGAGAGATGGCTATCTCTCGGCAAGGATACGCTCTTTGGGAATGACAATTTGAAGGCTTATCGGCCCTTCTCCATAGGACCCAGAGCATGTGTTGGAAAGAACTCTGCATTGCAAAGCTTACGTCTAATCACGGCAAAGCTCCTCTGGAAATTTGATTTTGAGATGACAAATACGGATTTTGTATGGGAGCGAGATGCTTTCAGCAGTTTGATCTACACAGACTATTCTCTGATGGTTCAAATAAAGATGGCTATATAGATTGTAACTAGATAAATATACATGAAAGTCAGCATTTTGAAGCCTTTGAATTAAGAACGTATTATCTTTCGTATAATGTAAGTAAGATATTGTCTTTCCTGACCTGGGTCAGTATCCGTAAATCTGTCCTCAATCTCACCCACCACAAACGCTTTGACAGCCTCTTGCATCATCATTTTCCGAAGGCCAATCGAACGGTTGAAACCTTCCGACTTCTGCCGTAGCCGCTGTCTACCCTGCCATCAGAGAAATTAACTTTGGTACTGCTGGCTGAGTGTTGAGCTTGTGGTACATTAGAATGATGCACGCTTCGTCTTCGGCAACATTTATCCATGTAACGTAGCATTTCTGGCTTTTCGGAATTCGACTTGATACCCCACGGTGTGAACAAGGTAGACCGTATGGTGGTTTAGAAGTTTGCTACTGATAGAGATACGAATTGAATACCAACTTGTTATCTATTCTATATAAACCAGTGATTAGAGTGATGCGGAAGAAATTTAATCTCTGGACACTACACTTCCAAGTATTCCTACTCCAGGAACCACTTCAAATCCTTGGCCTTTTCAGCTATCATGGATGGACTTGAATATCAGTCGAGACTCATTCCGAAATGGGAAGCGCAGAAAACAGGCTGCTTCACGTCGTTACCCATCCGCATTCATCCACGCAATGATATCGCCGACGCAGCAACCGCAAAGTTCATTGCAGACTGGACTAAGTACATTCGAGACGGTAGAGAGAATAGAACTCACTTTTGTCCTTCCCCTGTAGGAAACTGGAATTCGTTACTCTATCCCGAGGGCCTTCCCGAAAGGCTTGGCAGTGTTTCATATTTACTAGACCTTGGTCTAATACACGACGGTAAGTTCCTGTTATACAGTTGAGCGTGATATGTGTTGTTACCTCAAGATGATAGCTGACTGGTCTGGTCAACTAGATGTGAATGAGGAGCTTAGCGTCCAAGATGCCGTGGCGTCACATGAACATCTGAGGCCTGCTTTGGACCCTCAGGATAACCGCAAGTGGGACCCTAAGTCACCGCAATTAAGATTCAAATTACTCTTATCTGAGTGTGTCGCTGATTGTATCAAAACTGATCGCGAACTTGGCACTGCCATGCTTAAGGCTTTCCGTGTTCTGTGGCTCGATATCGCCGAGAATGCCACTAGCGATGCACCACAGACAATGAACGAATATTGGGATGTGCGCATGTCAAATGGTGGTATGAGGTAAGGGGGATGCGGACCCGTCTGTCTATTGAACTGAAGGATTTACTGATACACCATGGCAGTGTGTTTTGGCCAATGGTGCTTTACGTCACGAACCTGCACCTCTCGGAAGAACAGCATACGCTAGTCCAACCCATTGTTGCCGCTGCTGAAGAAGCTCTTTGTTGGGCAAATGACTACTTCAGCTATGAACGAGAAGTTTGGGAACTTGAAACTGGAAAGGCAAAACGCATCGTCAACCTTGTCGAAATGTTGTCACGCACCAAAGATCTTTCATGTACAGAAGCCAAAGAAGAGGTGAAGAGAATGATCTTGGAAGCAGAAGCCAAGTATTGTCGTCTTCGTGACGACATCCTCAGTTCACATCCGGACATTTCTTTAGATCTGAAACGTTGGATCGCATACATTGGCCTCTCGATTTCCGGTAATCACTATTGGCTCTCAGCTTGCTCGAGGCAAAATACGTGGAAAACAAATGGCTTACGAAATGATACCGACAATCGTTCGATTAATGGCGCCGTTCACGACAGTCAAATTCAGAACACACAAACTGGTAACAAAAACACATCGTTGGAAGCGCTCAAACTTCTTTTTGACTCCACACCAGACAAGTCGCATCCTGTTTGTCGATATCCAAATGATAAACTCAGCGATCTGGCTCTGACTGCACCCGTGGCGCACGTCTCCAGCATGCCTGCGAAAGGCACGAGAAGTGAACTTATTTCGGCCCTCAACGTCTGGTTGAAGGTGCCTCCAGAGGCCTTGGGACATATCAACTTGACCATCGACCTGCTGCACAACGCGTCGTTAATCCTAGATGACATTCAGGACAACTCGCCTCTACGGCGTGGAGTTCCTGCCGCCCACGCTGTCTTCGGAAATGCACAGTCAATCAATAGTGCGACTTTCATGTTTGTTAAGGCTACGGATGCCGTCCGATCGGCTCTCAGCCCTGCGGCGCTTATGGCGTTGCTCGACGGTCTTGAGGTACTCTTCCTAGGCCAAAGCTGGGACTTGTACTGGAAGCATAACTTACAATGTCCAACCGAAGGCGAGTATGTAAAGATGGTAGACCATAAGACAGGTGGAATGTTCGTCATGCTGGTGCGATTGATGGCAGCCGAGAGTCCATACAGTGGCGCATCGGTCGTCGAGGATATGGAGAGGCTGGCGCGGCTACTCGGGCGCTTCTACCAAATTCGCGACGACTATATGAATTTGAGCGCATATTCAGCTCAAAAGGGCTTTGCCGAAGACCTAGATGAGGGGAAATTCTCCTTTCCCGTGGTGTATGGCCTCGAAAGAGATCCCGAATTGCGAGGTCAGATACTGGCTATCTTCAGACAGCGACCATCTAGTGGGGCTGCTGAGGCCAAACCATTGTCTAGAAAGGTCAAGGAGTATCTGATAAAGTGTATTGCGGCCTCCGGTGGTTTCGAAGAGACACTAAAGTGCCTAATGAGCCTGGAGAGCGAACTGGACAGAGAAATTGCCAGTCTTGAACAGAATTGGGACAAGCTAACCCTCTTTTAAGATGTTGTTTGGCTGGCCTGAGTATGGAAGGATGTGAGAAATTTTGCTAGTGAAAGAAGGGAAGGTGGGGTAGAGTATATTCTTTTACTAACATTCTATAACCCGCTTAATTGATATTGAGAGCTATGGTTTTTGGTTTTATCCAAATCTTTTCCACTTAACAACTGGTGATTAGTGTGTCTCCTCAGATCACAAGCACCACCTCCCGAGCCGCTTTCATTGCCGTCGAGGATGGCCGAACAGTACCAAGAGTTTGAGAAACCGTCCTCGTCGGCGATAAAGAGGTACAGCAACTGGCAAGAGGGCCAATGAACTGGAACATTTTCTGGAAAAGTACTCCACGGCTTCATTCATCCCCTTTTGTGTGGGATCCTCACTATTGTTGTTATCAATAACTAGAAATAAGATAACCCGCGAACCTTGTTTGCCAAAGCAAGGGTGACTGTCTAAGGAGCCAGACATTTATCTAATGGATCAGCCCAGCGCGATATAAAGGTACATATCTCTTGGCAATAGTGCTAAAAGCTACATATAATCAATATAATAAATTAGTAATAGCTTTGTTTTACTTGAGCTATAATATAAACCAGTCTTTACCTGGATCTGGACAAAAGCTAATTGGCGTTGCCGCTCATGAGCCTATAAAGTCAAGTACGCAAAGAGTGCCAGGGTACCTCATATCTAGAGAACAGGCAATAGCCTTAACACACGCTAAAGCTAGGGAATCAACCGCTCTAGATGTCGAACCACATAGAGAAAAATTAGCATAATAATCGTCCAGGGAGAGGATACATTCAAGGATCCATCTCTAGTCTATCTTCAGCAGAGTCTTCAGCAGAGGTGATAGTTTTACTTTCTAGCTTTATGTATTTCAGAGAGCTGTTT
This sequence comes from Fusarium denticulatum, assembly GCA_013396175.1. Taxonomy (NCBI): domain Eukaryota; kingdom Fungi; phylum Ascomycota; class Sordariomycetes; order Hypocreales; family Nectriaceae; genus Fusarium; species Fusarium denticulatum. The sequence continues at coordinate 42,516 of JAAOAK010000087.1, read as the reverse complement.
TTGACTTCTTAGCATTATAGTAGCCAGCTATCTACTCCTCATTTTAGAGTAGGTACATGCCCTACCAGAGAAGTATATTCCCCAAGATACAAGAACACATAAAACCACCATCATTTCCACTACCTAAACTTTCCTGAATAAAGAATCTACTAGCAAAACATCACAATATATCGTTTTTTAAAGGTAACAATAGCTTCTCGGTTGGCTCGCAAGGAGGTGCAAACACTCAATATCTTTATCAAGGAAAACCACACCTATTCTGTAGGGCCAATATATTACGACCTAACAGGTAGAAGCGCTTACGTCACGTATACCCTACTGAAATTCCACTAATTATCAAATGGCTCACGCTTTAAACCTATATATATTATAAGCCTTACAGAATAACTTATAATATAGACTTACAACTCACTACAAGCCTAGCTTACTATACTATAAGCTACCTAAGTATATATATATATTTATTTAATATTAGATAGAACTTAGCTTAGTAGCTACTAATAATACTTCTTTACCTTAATAAGCCTCACCTACACTATTAACTATTAAGAGATGTGACTTTAAACTAACGTGCTTAGTATAACGCCTTACGCAATCTATAAATATAAACCTAGTACGGACTAGTTTCCCTGTTTAAAACCCTTAACTGTCACATTAAAGAATAAAGATTTACTAGCTAGTAAAAGTTAAAATTTTCTAGCTAGTAAAGTAGTAAATAAAATCATTATAAATTTAAAGCTATTTCTTTACTATATTCTTTAACTATTTAAAAAAGATATCTAGTATTTAGTATTTAATAGTTTTTATAAGTAATATACTATCTATCCATCTATAGCTCTTTATTCCCTTTAAGCCAATCCACCCTAAGAACTATTCTCGCCGTCCTCCTCATCAGAGTGATTAGACCCAGAATCAGAGTCAGAATCGGAGTTGGAGTATGTGTCAGATGAGCCAGAATTGGTTGTTGCTGAAACCTCATGTTCACCCTCCACATACTCTTCTTCACCTTTTTGTGAAAAGCTGTCATGCCCCGGATGAAGAATATCAGCGTGCTGATAACATTTATCACAGAAGCATAACCATTCACACGTATCGCAAGTCCAACACAACCCATAGATGCGCTACAAACCAATGTTAACCGATGCGTATGAGAAGAACACCAAGTACTAACCGATAGGCAATAGTCACAGCAGGAATCTCCCCGTTGCACTCCTAGCTTTGATGCAGCTTTTAGCTTCTTCTCTGCTTCCTCGGAGGTGTCCTCGCTATCGTTCGTATTTGTTGAACCGTGTCTATCCAGTAATGATACGACATCTGGATCACTTCTGTGATAGTGAGCAATGCTGAGGGGAGTCCATGTCTCTTCTCCCTCTTTGAGTATCACATCTTTCTTAGCCCCATGCTCGATGAGAAGTCTCACAACATCAGCACTCAGTGATGGCTCTCCTGCGTTTTCTGGTTTGAGGAGTGTCAAGCCGTGACGAGGTGCCCAGCAAAGAGGTGTCCAACCATCAATATCTGGGATATCAATATCCAACTTGTCACCCATAAGTGAGATTATCTTCTTGACAACTTGGAGTCTTCCTGTCTGGGCGGCCCAGTGCAGCGGTGTACGCCCCTGTTTATCTTTGGCATTTATATCACCACCGCGCTCCAGAACAGCTTCAAAGTTGGCCAAACCATTGCAGGCCGCAAAGTGTATGGGCATGCGGCCCATGTCGTCTTCAACATTGACCGTAGCATTTTCTTGGTCTAGAATAATGTTTATGACGGGGGTTGGACTTCCAAAAGCAGCTGAGTTGATCGCATAGCCCCAGACACCAGCTTTGACTGTGACGTCCGCATGCGCGCTCTCGTGTCTTGACAAGAGATAGCGGACCATGCTCTCTTGTTCCAGTGCGTCAACTGGATTTTGAGCAAGGGATAAAGCTTGCAAAGGTGTACCCAAGAAGTCACTGGCCGCGTTCACGTTCGCACCGTGCTCAACAAGGAATTTGATGGTATCAAACTGACTTGCTCTACAAGCTAGATGCAGAGGCGAGCCGTGATGCGGGGTTAGCGAATTGACATCAGCTCCGCATTTGACCATGTATTTCACCTTTTGCAAGTCACAGCTTGCGTATACTTGCAGCGGAGTTGGTCTCTCTCCCTTTCCGATATCAATATTTGCTCCGGCGTTGACCAGCCGCTTGAGGTCTGTGAGTTGAAGATCCCGATAGTGAAGGACTCCCAGCCCGTTATCTGCCGTGGCGTTTAGATCGATCCTCGATGGGAATTCCAAGATAGTCGCGAGGGTTCCACCAAATAGCGCAAGCTCAACGATTGACCTTCCTGTCTCCTTGTCTCGTCGATGCATATCCGCTCCAGCTTCGGCCAGCATCCGAACGATTCTATGATGACCTCGGAATGTAGCGCACAGGAGAGGTGTCCAGCCTTTGAGCCAATCATTGAGAGGCTCGTCGACTCCAAAGCCGTATTCAAGGTCAACAGTCGCTGCGTATTCCAAAAGTACCTCCACGGCCTCTTCGTAACCAAGACATGCAGCGTATGTCAGGGGAGTGAATCCGACAGAGAAACCAACATCGGGGTCTGCACCTTTATCGAGTAACAGGCGAGCTATCTTGGGCTGCTCAAGTGCCGAGCAAAGTGGTGCCTGGTTCTCTTTAAAGGCTGTATTCGGATCAGCACCTGCTTCTATGAGCATGTCGACCGTATTGTACTGTTTCATTATGACTGCATATTGCAATGGTGTCCACATATCGTCACTAGTAAGACTGGCGTCAGCACCATGCTGTAGCAGCATTCTCAACGCTTTGTCTCTTTGAACAGATTCGCCGGCTGGTTTGTTGGCGTATGAGCATATCAGATTGGTAAGTGGGGTGTTTCCCTCACTATCCTTGCAGTTGACTTCCAATTCAAGCTCCAGGAGTCGTTCCAGCATACTCAGACCATCAATTTTCAGCTCAGACCCAACGCTCGTGACCAGTAGAGGCTTCTTGAGGGCTTGACTCAGTAGATCAGCTCCAGCATCAAGGAGCATGTCGAGGATATCGACGCGGGCGTGAGTAACTGCCCAATGCAACGGCGGTCCAGACGGTCCAGGAATGTTCGGATTGGCTCTGTTTTGTAAAAGTAGCCTGATGCATTTCACAAACCCGTCGTCTGTCGCCGCATGTAAAGGCGTCCACTGATCATCGCCAGTGTGAGAATCTGAGATGCCCATATTGGGGTCTGCGCCTTTCTCCAGGAGCAGTTTCACTGTGTCATGGTTGCCCCCTAGAACTGCAAGGTATAAGGGAGTGAAGTTTGACTCAGAAGGACAGTCGATATTGACTTGTGAGTCCTCCAGGATGGCTTTGACGGTCTCGGTGTGACCTTCAAGTGCGGCCTTATGAAGCGGGTTTCTTCCAGACAGGCTGGTGTACTCCATATTGGCGCCATACTTCAGCAGAACTCTGACTGTATTTGTATACCCATGACATGCTGCCTGATATAGAGGGGATGCCTGCATGGATGTCTCGCTTCTCCAGTCGACATCTGGATCTGCAGGACATCCAAGACTGAGTATTCTTTCGGCAAAGCCCTCTAGACCCAGATTGGCAGCCCGATAGATCAAAACAGGCGGCCACTCAAAGTTTTCAGGTATCTTCCCCTTCGCCTCTATTTTCTCCAGCAGGGCATTCATCAGCTCCTCACTGTCAGAAGAGCTTGCGGCCTTGAGTACATCCCATGTCTCGTCTGGCGTAAAGTCGTATTCTCCCAGAAGATCCTCAACCACTTGTTTCTGTCCTTTGCTTGCTGCTTCGATAAGACCTCGTAACGCATCATCACTACCTAGCGGCTCAACCACATTATGGAGGCCAAGTCCAGCAAAGATTGGGAAAAGAGACTGGAAGCAAGGGGAACGTCGGGTGGCAGGGTTAGAGAGGCACCACTGGGCTTTGGCCAAGGTCTGTACCAGGTCCTTCTTCGACGATAAAGCAGATATATCTGGAAGAGGAGAGCTAAGAGCATAGTGATGTGTCCATGCTTGGATAGCATATGAAGTAAGGTTTGTGCGGTCTGGGAATGGCGGTGTCTCGAAGGTTGCTGGGTCTACAACTGCAAAAGACTCTCTGACATACTCTTGAACAGCATCTCTCGATAGGTAGCCAAGGCACATGCTGTGAATGAGATTATGAGCTTTGCCTTTGATCTTGTTCCATACATAATCCTCCCCTTGGCCGTTTTGAGTTGAAGCATCACCATTGACCATGATTTCGTGGAAGCATGGGTGCTTAAACCTGACCTCGTTGTGATCAACCTCCAGAATACCAGCAAAGTCGTTCTCAATACTTTCAACAAGTCTGTCGACAGCCATGAAACTGGGAGAGACTGTACTGCGTTCCTTCTCATCCGAGAACGAGGTAATAGTGGCCAGTTCCCAGATCGTGAGTGGTCTGACAGCGTAAAGGAGCCAGGAGAGGAGACACTCGAGAGAGTTTTGATCAGGGTACTTGTTGAGCACAAGATGCAGCACAGATCCCATAATCTTATCACTATCGTCTTGTTGACTAAGATTCAATGGCCCAAGAATCGCACTAGTCGAAATCTCATCAGGCCACTCGTCACGAACTCTCAGCTGCTCAAACAGGATATGGCGCACTGGGGGATCCAACCATTCAGTGAACCGCAGCTCGGTGTTTATCTGCTCCCCTCTGAAGTTTAGATCCCCTCTTGAGCGTATCAGTGCTTGGATATCGATCTCGAAACTGTCCAAAGCGAGATCTCCCGACTCCTTGGAAGATATATCAATAGGGACACAAAATGGACCCGAAAGCTCCTCCGTCAAGGCACCCGGCTCATGACTGGTCACAACGATTTTCCAAGGAGTCTCATCGTTGTAATACTTGTCGGTGATATGGTCTAGAAACCTCTTTCGTGAGCTCTCTGTGCACTCGTCGAAATGATTGATAACAATCATCGTCTGCTCGACTTCTGCTGAGATCCTGAACATCTCGAAGAATTGAATCAGATCTGTCTCAGTCCATCCCCTCTCATTCTCGATCTGGCTGCACAATCGATTGATAGCAGGTCCAAGCCTCGGATGATGGTTGCAAATCTGGGCCAGAAACGTAGCAATCATGTCCCGAATACTATCAGCACGCACATCGAATCTGTCGAAATTGAAGTAGAGAACGTTTGCACGTCGTTTCACTCTTGTTGCTTCATCCTCAAGGGCATAGAAGACGCTTTCGGCCACATCCCTAACGCGGTGGCTACCATGGAGATAGAGTATTTGTGGACAAGGACTATTCAGCCACGCTTGATAATCCGGTAGGTCAGCCAAGGGGTTGGGCTCAACCTTGTTTCGAAGTGGATAGATAGGGGATGCTAGAGCAAGAAGCTTTCTCTCTTGGGCATACTGCCGTGCTCCGATGGACTCTTTCGGCTCCCGAACATCTGACAAGGCACTTAGTAATACTCATAAAGCGACGGCCGAGCCTCTTGAACATACCTGGCTCTAACTTAGCAAGATACTGAGTAAGTGGAGAATAGTCCGTTCCAGCTGGTGCTGTAAGTGTTGTCTCCAACGGAATACCCAACGTCGCGCAGTAAGCGTCGAAACCCTGATGTCAAGTCAGTATTAGGTCATACAGGAACTTCATATAATGTTAGATCACTTACACCATTGCTATTCTCTCCGTGAGAGTGTAGATTTATGATCCAGCTTCGCAGCGCGATATGTGAAGTTATAAAGAGACCATTCACTTGGATAAGGGCTTTGGTAAGTCCTGATATTGAGGCTGCTGAAGGCCGTGGTTTTCCAGAGTCCTGAGAGTAGTTTGCATAGAGAAAGCTAGCCAACCTCGTTTCCAAGTCGGCCGCGTCTTTCTGGCGGTGTGGACAGCCATTGAAGATCTATAGTTTGTCAAATCAAGTAAGCTGCATAATAAATAGGAGTCACTCACCAAGACTCGTGTCATCTCTGATATGTCTTGCCAGGAGTTCCGGTCAAGGGAAGCTGTTATGAGAGCCTAAGCTTGGTTACTACACCTCGAAATACTTTCATTATGCCCAAACGCCTTGAACTTACATCTTTAACGATAGTACCTCCTATATCATGGCTGATGAAGTATATCAGACGTTTCTAGAAAGATATCCATGTCAGAGAGGAAAGCGGATGAGGGTGGCGAGTTATGCCATACCTTTGTCTCGCCGGAACGTTTTGACCGTAACCCATTGAGCAATCGCAATGCAATTCGATGGGTTGCTTCTCGCGATCTATGACCAGAGAAAAGTTCGGAAGAGTCATAATCGAATCGAAACACTCGGCAGCTACTGTGAGGATTCTTGGGATTCTCCCAGCCTTCCTCGGCGAATTTGGTGACCCAAGCTGAGCTTCCAGATCCAGGGCTCGACCCAAAGTCTTTGTCGGTCCAATTGCCGTAAACTCCAGGTATAACAACAAAACTATATAACATCAGCGTCAGAGTCCTGCTTACATTGTGACACTTACTCTATAAGTCGAGCTTCGATAGCTTGATTAGTTGTATCACTGTCTGACGGTAACTCTTTCCATACGAGGTGCAAGGATTCATCCTTTGTCTCTGCTTCTGTCGGCATTGTTTGACTCAGGTCCTGGGCGTCGCCTCCAACATTTTCACCCTTATCTTCCGCTTGTTCCTTTGTGTTCTCAGTACTGTCAATTTTCTCAACTTCGCTCTCATCTTGTTGCTGCACAGATGGGCGTCGAGACGGTTTCTCACTGCCCGAAGACGACCCGGAATCGGACCCCGAGTCAGACATGTCAGACTTCGCAGTGTTGCTTAGGAATTTCACCAAGGATCCAAGAATGCCTCCTTGACTTTCATTCGACTTTCCACAGATAGAGACCCTGGTTAGCAAAGCCTGTCTTGCGAAGCAACTCCGTGCTTACCGACATGTGGAGACTCACCGTAGCCATGATCGACATGGGTACATAGGGCTTGAAAATGACGATTCACATAGTGGTGTCTAGTGTAGATTAGCCGCTGGTAGTGCAACGTCACAATATGAAGCAATAGTGGTTAAGCCGGAAACTGGTCTTTCCGAAGGATCAGGCGAATAAAACCCCTCACGGCACCGGGGCCCGTGCGTACATAATTCTACTGCCCTAAACTACTAAGATCCGCCAAGGCCTGTCAAGCTGAACTTGCTGCCACATTGTCGAAAGGTCGATCAAATTCGATCTTCACAAACTCATCCAGGTTTATAGATGCCAGGTTCTCAATATCATAAGCTTTCCGAAGCTTGTTCGTAGGTGGTAAGGTCGGGTCAAACAGTATAGGATCATCCCGCGACGTGGACCCAATCACGTCTTCCAGAGCTGTTTTCCAATCCGCACTAGCATTGATAGTAACTTTGCACTCAAATTCCTCCTCGTCGTTATCCCTGTCAAGCAGAATAGCGAAGCGCAGAAATCTCGGTGTGCCCGAAGCGACTAACTTGTTCTCCAAAAGGATCCACTGAGCACCCACTTGCTTGCCGTAGTCATTGCAGAGAAAACCACCAGCTACCCTAGCAGCGTCAGTCTTTGTTTGGCTGACCGTCTTCTCGCATTTGGCCGAGCCCTCAACGCTGACAAACTGGCTGACTCCAGCGGATAGTCCATATCCGAGAGTTTTGGACTCTTGTGCAGATGTTGCTGACAAGGTGAAACTCATGTGAGGTGCTATCTTTACTACCTGGGGCGCTGAGACTCCTGGGGTGCTGCTTTTGAACTCGAACTTGACTTTGGCTTCGCGGATGCGCCGGGATTTCTTGGTTGTGTCGAGATGAAGATCATACACGAGCAAGCTCGCGTTGTTTCCGTCGGGTGACAAGAAGCCATGGATGATTTCGCGCGAAAAGCACTGGACCTGAGTTACCTGTTGCCGGTCTGTGATTGTCGGTCTTTGAAAGGGTGCGGCTGGGTCATTCCGGGTATGAAACTCGTTGTTTTTCCCGGCGGATATGGTGAGGCCGATGCTGACTGATGTTGCATCTAGTTGAGCGTCTGTGTCGAAGAACTCAGTATTTTCATCGCTTTTGTCGTCGTAGTCTTTCTCAGTGTCGGTCATCTTGGTCAAAGCTCGTCATCCGATGCGCGATCAACTCGTGAGTTCAGTCGTGCATTTTATGCTCACATATGGCAGTCAGTCTCGTGGCTAGTAGATCTTTCAAACTCTAATCATAATACTAGCCGCATATGCTGACCGCATAATCAAGTTCGAAGATCTTTTGTCACAAACTCTCTAATAAGAGACTATAATCCCTGACAGTTTCAGTGGGACACCGTAATGACGTGGCCCCTGTAAGGCGAAACCTGGAGGCCCTACTCCTTAGACCCTGGAGACTAGGGTGGGGGGTCGATTTCAGAGTCCCTGAATTCTGCCAGAGCCAAGGGGAGAAATACCGAGGATCGGTTTTCCTACCTGCTTAGTGGTATCTGTGATGGTAGGAAAGACTGGAACGGTTGTCTGAGTCTGGTCAAGACGAAAGATGTCTAACATATCGTCAGCACGGAAAATGAGTACGGCAGTCCAGTATTACAAACCCAATGATTCAGAACCAGAATATGACCTTGGAGAAGTCGAGGCAGACGCAGCGTCCAGGGCTGTTGACGTCTCTAGCGAAGGCAGTGGCAGCGACGATGAAGATGGAGACGATGAGAGGGAGAAAGTCCTGGTAAAAGACATGCTCGCCCAAGTGCTCAAAGAAATCCGCAGCGGAGAGCTCGACCTCACCGACAGTAAGAAACTCGCTGCCTTCACTGCCCATCGGGGACCGGACCTCGCCCGCCAGACTGGTGACAAAGACCAGCCGACAGCTCTTCACATCATTGCAAAGGAAGACAAAAAGTCCCTTCCTGACTTGGATGAGAAAATGGAACCCCTCATCAAATTCCTGTGCCAGCAAAAGAATTACCTCGAGATTAAAGACCGGTCAGGCCACACTTCACTGTTCCTTGCGATTGAGCAGAGAAAGAAGGCACTGGTGCAGTGGATGTGTGATGCCCATCCTTACATAAGCAACATCATCGCCATTGCCGGAAGCAAGGGCATGAACTGCCTTCATATCGGCATCAACAAGAGGATCAAGTTTCTTGATCTACTCATAAATAAGGCAACGCCTGAGGCGTTCGCAGCAAAAGACGATCATGGTAACACACCACTTCATCTTGCTGTTGAGTACGAAAATTGCAAAAGGGAGCAACTGGAGTATGTCAAAATGATGCTGGAGAAGGGTGACAAGGCAATATTTAACAGTACCAATGGTGACTTCAACAAGGCCAATCTCTCTCCCTACCTGTGCCACAAGGAGAGTGTTGCAAAAGGTCGAAAGAAGGCAGCGGAGGCAGCAGAGAAGCCTGGCAAGGAATCAGAACCTGTTCCAAACCGAGGCATCACGCCGTCTATGCCACGTCTCCTTGCACCCGATGGTCCGATGCGGCCTGAGATGAGAGACAGCATACAGGTCGATCACCGGACCAAGTATGGAGGCAGCGTTACCAATCAGGCTTCTGCGCCCATAACCTCACCAGTACCGAATGTTTCTGCAGACATCAAGAAGAAAGAAGCCGTCGAATCCGGGGCTATTAAGTCGAAAAGGAGCAGGAAAAGTGGCAGCAGGTCAGATCCAGTCGATGAGACTATTGTGAAAGGAGTTGAACGCTTGCTCAAGTTGCACTATTTGAGATCCCGGGATTGCACTGATGCCATGGAGATATTGTATGGAAAGGATACACCCTCGGGTAAGTCTAAATTTTTCTTATGTCATCACTTATGGATTGCATTATGTTTGACACATCCTAGACAAGGAGCTTAGCTTTGACCTTTCTGGCATGATACATCCAGATGAAAGTCTCACGCAAAAGGGACTCACCAATCTTCTGCGTAACATTCAGTTTGAGGACACTCTCCAATACGTTTGGATCCCCAGAATAACGGTTGAGGAGCCACAGCAAAGTAAATCGAGGACATCCATGCGCAAACAAGTCAAGCCCGTACCGGATGGGGCCGGGAGGTCAGACTTGGTGCACATATTTGACCAGCTCCGCAACAAGGGCGTTGAGACTGTCTTACGTGTCTTTGTTCAAGACTCGGATCCCGATTCTCCATCACACAGTGATGAGGCCATCGAGAAGGCGCTGCAGGGTATGGGCGTTGAGGTTTGGGATTGGAACAAGACAGACTTGTGCACAGAGGTAATCGCCAATGCCGCACCCAAGGCCCGTGAGGTCCATCTCTATTGGAGCGGCAATAATGCTGTCCTCCGAGGCTGGAGCGAATCAGGGGGCTTGGCAAAATTGTCTGAACTGGGGCTTGTCAAACTGCACATCCAGCAAGTGAGTCTTCCTTGGCAATAAACATATTGAAGTATACTGATCTTACAAGGGCCTTGAATCGTCCACCCGAACAGAGCATAACGTCAACGAGTTCCAGGCCAGGATGCAGAAGCTCTGCCCCAATGTCGAGGTCGAATTGGAGTGGCCGAATACGCACCGAAGACAAACTGACAAGACCGCCGCTCGGGCTGAAGAGGTCCCAGAGCATACCACCAAGCATGAATGGATCCAGTGCATGACAGACTTCAAAAGGCTGATCTTTGAAGCCGAGGCAAATTATCCCATGGCCCCTGGAACCAAGATCAGCGACATGATTGAACCAATCCAGATTGCGATCATTGATGATGGAGTTGACATGAAGGATCTTGACTACCATTTTACCGGTGGTAGAAGCTTCTGCGTACGCTCTGAACATCGGGGCCTTCTAGATCCATATTACATGTCTCGAACTGGGCACGGAACAATCATGGCGAAGAATATCCACCTCATGTGTCCGCATGCATCTCTCTTTATACTAAGACTGGAGGATACTCCCTCTGAAGATGGGACCAAGCTGAATATCACGGCCAGAAGTGCTGCAAAGGTATAAAGCCTGTCACATAATAGGTAACAATGACTAACGTCAATAGGCCATCCGTGCAGCAATAGTACAAGGAGTCCATATCATTTCCATGTCATGGACCATCGATCCACCAAAGGACGACAGAGAGAGGCAAGATCTCGAAAACGCCGTCGTCGAGGCTGCCAACGCCAACATTCTCATGTTCTGCTCGGCGAGTGACAAAGGAGCTCACAATGCCCCAACATATCCTTCCAAAGCAACAGGCAAGATCTTCACTATCGGCGCCGCAAACTCCTCAGGTGCAAGTGCAGACTACGTCGGCAACGCATCCGAACTCAGCTACACCTTTCCCGGCGACAAAGTCGAAGTCGACGGCGGTCCGAGCAGAAGAACTCCCCCGGAGATTGTGGACGGGTCATCTGTGGCGACTGCGCTAGCAGCTGGTCTAGCAGCCTTGATTCTCTACTGTATACAAGTGAGAATTTTCCTTGCCAAGGACTCTGAGAAGCAGAGAGCTCGGGAGGCTTATAGAAAGGTGAAGCAGCATGATTGGATGGTAAAGGCGTTTGATGCTATCGAAACCACAAAGGAGAGTCATCACAAGTTTCTCAAGGTCTGGGAGATGTTTGGGAAATGTGTTGAGCAGAAGGATCAGAAGCCACAGGCAGAATGGCTTCAGTTGGTGGCCGACGTTGGGACGAGGTTGTGTGTTAAGATCTTCTAAGTACTCCGTATCATATTGACTCGCAAGATCCAGTACATTGATTGGTTAGAGCATATGATATCATAAGTATTGAGATCAAGCTGCTCCGCCCTCTCGCACTTAAGTGGTGCTAACGCTTAATTATCCCGATTAGGCAGGTCTAAATACTGCGGCTCTCATGCCGATCCCCTCCTACTAGCCCGAAATTGGACGAGTTAGGCAATGATTTCTTCATTAGGTTGGTAGACACAGCTCAAAGCCATCAATACCGTGTGACTCGACGCGTTCTGAATCCCATGAATTTCGATTGTATTGGCGACGCAGCCAATAGCTCAAGTTGAAGGAGCTGCCAAGTATGGTTTAGCTTGGTTTCATGCTGACATGTGCACTGCGCGCCTTAGTGAAGACATCCAAGTGCTTCAAATGATTGGCTAGCCCTGACGCTACGAAACTCAACATAAATGCGACCAAGACCTGCGAATTGCTCTATCGTAGATATCTCTTCACCTCAGACATACTCATCACAGTTTACTTGGCATCTCAGGTTTTTTACCATGCCGACCTTTCAAGAAATAGCAGCAGCTTCAGTGGAGTCGCGAAGTCGCATTCGTCATCACATCTACCAAACGCCTCTCATCCCCGCCAAGAAGATCGGCCGCCATCTCAAAGCAAACGTGCTCTTCAAAGCCGAAAACTTTCAGCTTACGGGATCTTTTAAAATCCGAGGCGCCTTGTCCAAGCTGTCGGCGTCAGGACAAGGTCGGCTGGTCACTGCTTCGTCTGGCAACCACGGCATTGGCTGCGCTTTGGCATCGCGGACTCTATCTAAGGATCTCACCGTCGTCCTTCCCGAGACTGTAGTTCCTGCCAAGTTAAACGCGATCAAGTCATATGGTGTCGAGGTCATCCTTCACGGCGCTGAGCCTGGTCTGGCTGAACAACATGCTCAGAAGCTTGCTGCCTCGGGTGATTATACGTATATATCGCCGTACAACGACCCCGATGTCATGGCGGGTCAGGGTACCATAGGCCTCGAGCTTTTGGAACAATGTGACCATATCGATAATGTTTTCATCTCCATGGGAGGCGGCGGTCTTATCGGTGGCGTTGGATCTATACTCAAAGCAAACAATCCACACATCAAAATCTTTGGCGTTTCAGCTATCAGCTCCAAAGCTCTCGCTACATCGATGGCTGCAGGTCATGTCGTCGAAACAGAGCATCTGTCCACTCTAGCCGAAGCTTGTGCCGGTGGCATCGACGAGAACACCATGACCCTCGGGTTGGCAAATGCCGTTGTTGATGAACTAATTGACTGTGATGAAGATGAGATTAAGGAGGCGTTGAAGGAGCTTGCTTGGTCTGAAAGTATGATCGTTGAAGGGTCTGCAGCTTTGGCTCTTGCTGGTTTTAACAAAGTCGCTTCGAAACTGGCTAGGCAAACCAGTGTTGTACTCCTGTGCGGGTCGAATTATGATCAGGCCACGATCAGCAAGATAATCTCTCGGCCATAAATAAGCCAAATACAAGAACCTTGCACTTTTGTCATCACACACCTGGCAAGCTAGCCCCACTTTGTATGTCGTTCGAGAAGCCTAACTGGCTCTATGAATATGCATGTTGGTTCAGCACATTTCTGAAAGACTGGTAAGTGAGATCAGGTGAGGGGTTTTAAAGCCCTCTGCAAAACATCATCAAAATATTCCGTCAACCTACCTATATATAATCTTCACTTGCAATGCCTGTCTGCAGCCCTTGTCACGATGCTATTTGCGACGTCTACCCCAAGATAGAAGCCGTCTACCCTAAACGGGAAACTACTGTAGCGTACCCTTCATTCGACCCAGACGCTGAGAAAAAATGCTGGATATGCATCAAACACGCTGGTTTCTTAAAGGATTACTACCCCGCAATTTATGAACGATGGCTCAAGCATGAACTCCTAGTCACCGTTCAGGCTGATTTCGTTTATCTCGGGCAAGAGGCACAACCAAGAACTCGTCATAGCCCTACCGAAACCTTGCCGCCTGACAGTCGTGGTCGTCAAAACTTGGAGGTTCGTCAGTTGATTTTAAATCGCAATCACCAAGGCGACGATGAGTCAGGTTGCCTCATTGAGCTTAAGTTTCATAAGCAAAGAGGTGAGAGCGATCCTGAGGTCTCATAATCCTCGATGATTCTAATCAGCTGCAGATGTTCCACAGACAAGGTTATCTGTTCAGGACTGCGCTTCGAACCTTATCAATATTCCTCAAATCAAAAGTTGGATAGACAATTGCAGACAACTGCATACAGCATGCTGCTCATCCCTGGACGTAGATTGGTATCCCACTCGTCTTCTAGACTTGGCTGGAGATGATGGCACGATAAACATAGTTCTCACCCTAGAAGAAAGACCTATTGGGCCATACATGACACTGTGTCATCGGTGGAGCAACTATAAATATGAGAAGCTCACTTCTCAGTCGCTCAGCCGCTTCAGGCGCTCTATAGATACATCATGTCTGCCACGCGTCTTCCAGCAAGCAATTGAAGTCACGAGGACACTTCAGGTCCGTTACCTTTGGATAGACTCACTTTGCATTATGCAAGATACTGCCTGCGGGGACTGGAAGGCGGAAGCCTTGAAGATGGGCGACGTATATGCGAACTCGTTTCTGAACTTATCGGCTTCATACGCAACTGGCGAGGATGAAAATCCATCGATCTTCTCCCCTGAGTCCTGGAACCACGTCCTCCCCTCTGAGCTCATCCTGGAGAATGATAAAGAGCTACGCAGTAATATGTTCATTGATGCAGACTTATGGAAGGATGAGGTCGGCGAGTCACCATTGATGGAACGTGGTTGGGTCTTTCAGGAGCGATTCCTAGCACCTCGCGTGCTTCACTTTGGGATGCGGCAACTGGCTTGGGAATGCAACGGAGGAGGCGCACTTCAAATGTTTCCGACTGGCCTGCCACCTCGTTTTGAGGATAACTACAAGAAGGATATATGTTGGCCCATGATGAGACCGATGAACACATTGAGTTCAGAGGAGTTTTGCAGTCGCTGGCATGAGATCGTGACTGCTTACTCGGCCTGTCACCTCACATTCAATACGGATAAGCTTATCGCTTTTGCCGGGATTGCCAAAATTATCCAATCCGCGGGAAATGATGAGTATATCGCAGGGACGTGGAAGACCACAATCATCGCTGATCTTGCATGGTGGGTCTATAAAGCCAATGGTCGTCTGCCTTCGGGTCATCAAGCGACTCACCGTGCCCCTAGCTGGTCATGGCTTTCCTCAGACAGGCAGATATGTTTTTACCCCTACCCATCAGCACACCATAGACAAGAGTACTTTTGTCGCGTCGTGAAAACACCGGCAAGAGAGGCAGCTGGGGCTTCTGTGCTTAGTGCAAACGGCATCCTCGAGCTACAAGGGCTCGTTCTCCCCGTCGATTCCCTCGAATGGCATAATATGGAAGTCGAATCCTTCAAGATAGGCAATTTCCGGTCAGACTACTGTGGAGGGCCAGAAAGCACGAACCTCGATTATGATGGTTCTAAAGCAGACGTCGTGAGTCTTGTGTCTCAGCAGCAGCTTTTTATGCTTCCGCTCTACGCGACCGGGAGACTTATAGTTGGCATCTTGGTCTCGAATTTGTATACTTACCCAGCCTGGCGCAGAGTCGGTGCGGTAAGCATCCAGTATCAGAACAATGCACCGGAGCTCCATGCGTCCGCTCCTGATGGCTGGAAAAGGATTGGTGATTCTCGTTGGGAAGTCCATATTGATGGGTGTAAGCTTTATCATAACATTTCTACAGCCTTTCAGGGAGGTAAGGTCACTGGTATCAAGCTAGTATAAGTAGTGTTACATAGCCTTATTGTCAACGCTAAATAGTATATACTTTCTCTTTATAAGCGCTAACTGTCTCGCGAGGCCTTTAAATAACCTATAAGGGCAGGGAGGAAGTATCGGTGCAGGTAGTGTTTTCCTGGAATGGTGCCTGATTAACTCAGGCTGTACGTTTACTAAAGAGGTTCTGGCTCAGTATGGTCAGTTTGGTGTTGGTTTTGGATTTAAGTGTCTTAACACAGGTGTCAGCCTCAGTCAGTGCAATGTCGTTTAGGCCAATTTAGCAGTAACAAGGTCACGTCCAGACTTGAGTCACTTGATATTTATGCTAATATAGAGGTAGCAGCTGTAAATAGCTAATGTCGCTTTCTTGGGCTTAAACATTTTTAGAGGCCGATGCTATATATTACCCAACCTTTTAAAGGACAATTTTTCTTATCGCTTAATTTATAATTCAACTCTATGCAAACCACTTTACAGAACACGACGCGTGAGACGCGTGAGCTTTTTTACATACTCAATGTAGTTAGTTAATGACGTAGCTGTGTGTCTGCTATGAACAGCGTAAATTTATCCGTTATCAGTGGGGCGTCTCGTTTCCTTGGCGCTTAATATTGATCCTTGTCTGGTGGACAAGTCAGATAGTGATCGACGCAAAAATGACTGCTTTAGGTATCCCGCCCGTTTTTCTTAGTGCCTCAGGCCAGAGTTGCGGGAGTAAGGTGTACTATAGGGTAATTTCACAACTAACGTTAGAGAAACGTCTGCTATTCTTTATGCACAAGATGGCAGAATTAATATCTATAAGACACTTAACTTATTAAATTAAATTAAATTTGATTCTAACTAAGCATTATGCTTGCGTTGTTGTGTTTATCAGGTTTAATAGCTTTATATAGAAAATGCGATATACTGCTCCGAGCTGTTCTCTGATTCTTTTATCCCTAAATCTATTATTTTGACATCTTGGCAAGGGTTACACAAGGAAGGGTCTCAAAGTTGCATGATTCACCCAGTCTAGTAACACAAAGTGCAGGTCAAGGTATAGGACCGAATACCCAAAGACATTGCATGTCGTTGCCCCGGATTTGCAGGATCAAAACCAAGGCACGCGAGACCACCCAAAATTTCCCGCGGGGCCCCGACACTTTACCCGAACGAGTTCCAATGGAGCGCTCTGCTCCGCTGAACATCTTGGCTACTAAGCTTCTTCTTACCTCCCGTCTTACCAGCGCATTTTTTTAATCTCACGTGTTAATCTTGCTTATTGAGTCCAGCGTATGAGAGCAGATGACTGTTGATCCTGTTTCAGAGATTTTGAGGCCATTTCCGGTATTCCCGATACAACCCGATGCACGTTGAAGAGAAAATGGTAAGAGTGGAGACGCGTTGGTCGCTACGCGACGGGATTTGATCAGGGAATTAGGTTGAGCGAAACATGGAATGACCCTGGTCTCTTTGGTAGACGTTGGTAGGTATTTGTTACATAAATCTTCATGCCATGGTATGATCTAAACACGAGGGAATACGCAAGAATGAGAATGACCAGACCATTCTCTTAACACTCACTGGTGTTGATACCTTGGATTGAGCCGCACTTTGGCTAGTGTTGTTTGGGTTAGCGAGCATGGTTGGAAGGATCTCGACTATCGTGAAATGCTCCAATGAACCAGGGTGATTTACGAGAGTCATCGTCATTGAACGTCAAAGCCGCTTGTTGAGTTTTTGTTCCACTGATGACCGCGATCGCCGTTCAACTCTGATCAACACAAACAACGACGATCGCATTCGCATTTTAACTTTATTTATAACGTTAACAGGCTGATCTCAACTCAATTTCACTGCTGGCAGAAATGGCTCACAACGCTTCAACAGAGACAGGTTCACCTACAGCCGCCCGGTCAATTGACTCAAGTCTCAAGCCACGAAAGTAGCATTGACCATGCAAGCCATAAAGATCCCTCAACAACATTGCCCGAGATACCCGAGCCTCATCTTCGCCGACAAAAATTTTCACCAACTAATCAACACTGAATAACCTCGATTAGGCACCCGTATTCTTGCCCTTTGTCCCACTTAGCACCAATTCCTCCTCTTTCACATGGTTCGCCAACGCCCGTTTTCCCCAAAAAACTCAGACCAAATTCCTGATCTAAAAAACAGGCAGTGAAATAAACATATCACTGATTGGATCATTCGTCCAAGTGGAGAAATTCAAAGGATGGGCCAAGACTTTGCGGTTGTGTCCCCCGTGGCACAACATGTGGGGTAAGCGGGGAGGAGAGAGTAACAAGCCTACAAGCTTGGTTTTTAGGGGGAGAAGGGGGAAGAATTCTGGTGCCTAAAGCCACTTTTTTTTTATTTTCTCCGCATGAGATGAAAGCTGGGGATATCTCTAATCTCAGTCTGATGAGTTGATATGCCTCATAACACCAGGGCAATCTGACAAAGATCCTACAAACAGATAGTAATTGATGAGCCCGTAGAGAAGGCAATGATCTTCAGTCGCAGAGAGAAAACAAGATAAGCAAGCAAAAAGTCCTGCACCGGTCCCACTCTTGTAATCTCATCCAATAAGCTCCTCTTCTCCGCGTTGATCCCATGGGGTAGCACACCTCCAACACGCTCTTGGCGCGAGGTGATATCATGCCGGCCAAGACTGTTAACCTGCTGCCTGGGCTTGGCAGCTCGGGTTGCCAAGTTTGACCCCAGAGGGTTGCCAACTGCCGTGCTTTAAATTTAAGCTTATATATAACAACAGCCTCAGGTTATGAAGATCTTGTTTGTTTCAGCAGTGTCTCTCTTCTTCTCCTCTTTCACTGTTGATTTAATTACTGGACTACAAACATGGATGACAAGGATATCTCACCTGGCCATGGTGGCTCGTCTTACGATGACAAGACCGTCACGCCTCCGCCTGAGAAGGGCGGTGCTGAGATTCTAGAGCATGCTTCTCAAGGTCGTCGTCAATCCGTCGCTCTCAACATTGTTCAGAACCCTCTGCAGGTACATCCCCCCTACCTCCCATCTCAATCTCTCATAACTCACCGATATTATAGAGCAGAACAAAGGATCAAGTCGTCGCTGACGCTCGCGCCTTTGCCGAGTCCAATGGCATGTCCGAGCACGTCGACCTCTTCGGCCGAGCCGCTCTCATCGCCCGTGACCCCGAAAGCTTCGAATCAGCTAATCTTCTCGATGACGAACGTGCTGCTCTGATCTACGAGAGAGACCATAAGTGGCATGGATCCAAGATGCTCTGGTACTCAATTGGCCTTTGCGCTGTTGGTGCTGCTACGCAGGGATGGGATCAGACAGGTGCCAATGGCGCTAATCTCTCGTTCCCCAAAGAGTTTGGTATTGATGGCGAGGGACGTGATGAGTGGATTGTTGGTATCATCAACTCCATCATCTTCCTTACTGCTGGCTTGATGTAAGCTTCAAATCTCACGATGCCTTGACTTTTTCTGACATTGGTTTTTAGCGGTGCATTCATTGTCGACCCTCTTAACCACTACTTCGGCCGACGTGGAGAGATCTTCATCACAGCTTGTTGCTTGGTTGCTACGCCTATTGCTTCAGGTTTCGCTAAGAACTGGCAAGAACTTTTTGCCATCCGTTTCATTATGGGAATCGGTATCGGTGCTAAGAATGCTACCGTGCCTATCTATTCCGCTGAGATGGCTCCTGCTCGAATTCGAGGTGCCCTCGTCATGTTCTGGCAACTTTGGGTCGTCATTGGTAAGACGCCTCTCATCTTCTCTCAATCAAATCTCCATACTAACTACAGCAGGTATTTTCCTCGGTTTCTGCGCCAATGTCATCGTCAAAGATATCGGCGACATCGCCTGGCGTCTTGAACTCGGCTCTGCCTTCATCCCCGCCTTCTTCCTCGCCGCCGGCATCTACTTCTGTCCCGAATCTCCCCGTTGGCTCATGAAGCACGGCCGCATCGCCGATGGCTTCGTCTCCATGTCCAAGCTTCGCGCTCACCCCATCATCGGCGCTCGCGATTACTACTACTCTTACATCATCTACCACGAGGAGCTTCGCGAGAACGCCGGCGCTGGCTACTTTCGCCGTCTTTGGGACTGCTTCGCTGTTCCTAGAATTCGACGTGCCAACTACGGTGCTAGCACTGTCATGTTGGCCCAGCAGATGTGCGGTATCAATATCATCTCGTTCTACAGTTCTAGTATCTTCCGAGAGGCTGGTTATAGTCACGACGAGGCGCTGTATGCTTCTTTGGGATATGGTGCTATCCAGGTTGTCTTCACTATTCCTACCCTCTTCCTCATTGATACCAAGGGCCGACGATTCTTGACCCTGGCTACTTTCCCCTTCATGTGTATCTTCCTGCTGGCTGGTGGTCTCTCCCTTCTCAACAACAGCGACAACCGAGCTGCCAACATTGGTCCCGTCGTCCTCTTCGTCTACCTGTTCACCATCGCCTACTGTCTCGGTGAAGGACCTGTGGCCTTCCAATATTCTGCTGAGGTCTTCCCCACCATTCAGCGAGAGCAGGGTATGGCCTGGGCTGTCTGCATCAACAACACCTTCGCTGGTGTTCTCGGCTTGACTTTCCCTCGTATGAAGACTGTCATGACTCCCACTGGAGCCTTCGGCTTCTATGCCGGACTCAACCTCATTGCTTGGGGTATGATCTTCTGCTTCGTTCGTGAAACTAAGCAGATGACCCTTGAGGAATTGGATCGTAAGTCTTCCCCACTATAACATCAACGAAGCACATTACTAACACGCAACACAGAGGTTTTCTCCGTCCCTACAAAGAGCTTCTTGTCTCACGAGACAAAGGTCTGGCTGCCTTATCTCTTCAAGCGCTACGTCCTTCGCAAGGATATTCAGCGCCCTCCTCCCGTCATCGAGAAGGGCGAGAAGACACTCGCGTAATTGGTGGAATAACTTGGGTCCCTGTCGTGTATATAAGGAGCAAGCACCCTGAGTCAGGCGGTGTACAATCCATAGTGCAATCGAATCATGAAGTAACATCGGGTCGTTAAACTGAACCAGCATTATCGTATGTAAAGTTCATACCTGGATAACCGTTTAACCGTGACCACAAACAATGTGCAGGCATAACTATGACCCTGTAATAACCCTGCCTTGACATGGTGGTTGCTACGAAATTAGTCAGTATCACGAGCAATCACGAGGATTCCTTCTCAAAAAGGACCCCCTGCCAATTTTGAGTTCAAGCTCAGCCTCGCTACGAGTCGCGAATATAGCAAAACACGTAATGCGACCACGGTCTTCTTATTCCCTTTAGGAAGGCCGAGTACGAAAATGACGACTAAGCAGAGTCGGTGGGATGACGCCCATCCCACTGCCCCTCCGAACCGCGCGCGTCGATAATCAATCGCGGACATGATTGGAGGAGCTGTAGAAACATGGGGCACCACGTAATCCCAGTACTCATATAAGCCATCATGCGAGATCGGCATTGACAGAACTCTATCCTCGATTTGGCCGGAAACACTGTCGCGGTATTCCCGAGGTAGATTGAGTTATGTAACGTAGACTAAATCAAGTTTTCGTATGGAAGAGCAAATTGTATAAATACCTGATGTCTGTTATGAGAAAACAAGGCCAAGAACATCATCTTCTCACCTTTCAAGTCTATCAATATGAAGCAATCCTTGTTCTCGCTCGCCTTTCTGGCTAGCTCTGTCATGAGCTATGACCAAGTCCTCGGATTCAACGAAAAAGTCGAGGTCGAGACCAGAAGTCTCGATGAGATCTACAAAGCTGCCTTGAAGGAGGGAGACACCGTTACTCTCTGGCACGGAGGAGATGCAGTCAACCAGCAAGCCGGCCTAAAGCGAGCTTTCGAAAAGCGCTTTCCCGGAATCAAGCTAAACGTTACTGTCGACCTATCCAAATACCATGATGTTAGAGTTGATCAGCAACTTGCCGCTGGTGGAAAGTCAGTCTACGTCGACAGCGTGATCCTACAGACCTTGAACGACTATCCTCGCTGGGCCCAGGAGGGCGCGTTGCTCAACTACGCCCCCAAGGGTTTTGACCAGATCGACCATGCGTTCAAGGATAGCACTGCTTATTGGTATGGAGTGTATATCTTCTTCTGGGCCAATGCCTGGAACACAGACAAGCTTCGCGGTATCAAGGAACCCGCCGAGTACACCGATTGGCTTCGGCCCGAGTTCAAGAACAGGCTTGTCCTGACCTATCCCAACGACGATGACGCAGTTCTCTACGCCTATTATCTCATGTAAGTTCATTAATGTACTCTACAGCAATAAAGCTGACCAATTTGCAGCATGCAAGAGTATGGCGCCTCTTGGTTCGAGGATCTCCTCAAGCAGAACCCTCGCTGGGTCCGTGGCACCGCAACCCCCGGCGCCATCATCGGCCAAAAGAACGCCACCGAAGCCGCCTACTTCGCTGCCGGCGGAGGTTTCGGCGAATCCAAGCCTATCAAGTTCTCCCAGCCCACACGCGGCAAGTACGTCTCTTGGTCGCAGTACGCCGGCATTCTCAAGGACGCTCCTCATCCCGAGGGAGCCAAGCTTCTGCACAACTTCATCCTCAGCGAGGAGCACCAGTCTGCTATGGGTACTTGGTCTGTTCGTCGAGACATCGCTACTCCAGAGGGTTTCCCTGATCTTCGCAACGAGACTGCTACCAACCCAGCTGAGTTTGCGCGATTCATGAAGGATCGCGGGTTGGTTGAGAGACTGCGATTTTGGTTTGAGGCTCGTATTGGTACTGCGAAGGGTGTTGATCCTATCAATGATCCTATCAACCAAGGATAGATGGGGGTTTCCGGTAGTCCAAGCCGCGTTTGTGTTTTTCTTTCTTGTTACCTAGCTTGCGGATCGTACATATTCCAGTCAGCTTGACATAGCCATAGGTCCGATTTCAATTACATATCTTCATGCAAACCATAAACGATCAGGTAAAGCAGCGACTCTGGTTCTGGCCATTTGCGTGCGGCAGAATGTATGAGAGGTAACAGACGCAATTCAATTACTGCATTGGCCGAGCGCCGTACCAAAAAGTACGACAAACTCTTTGACTTCAGACGGGAGCATCGAAATCATTTTGTCGCGCTGCATATCTTGACTAATAGGACGTCTTCTCCCTCCAAACCTGATGATGATTCCAAACACCAATCCAGCTCGCATGCCTTTCCAATCCGGGCAAGATACAGCCCATCTGCGACGTTTCATTCCTGCACAGCCCTCTCGCCCTCAAAAGTTGCGACAGGTCATTGACATCGCGATAGAGGAACATGACACAGAGAACGTTCTGAAGCCTGGGGTAGCAGTTGTGGCGCTTTGACGTCGATGGGACAGCCTCTTCTTCAGAGTTAAGCTATAAGCGTCTAATTCTTAACTTAATACTTAAAAGCTGAATGTGCCAAAGCCCGAAAAGTGGCGGTGAAACGTTGCCAAAACGGGGCGCCAAGTGACTGTTTCAGCATCGTGAGACTCCTCGAGTGGAGTTGACTTGGTGGGGAGAATGCCGAGATCTGCCGGCTCGGCACTCGGCCGAAAAGATTGAGTGCACATGGATGAGCATGCAGGAAATAAAGTCAATTATGTCTAAGAAGTTAGAATAACGCATGAATTGTTTATAAACTAGTATATATGTTTGCATAAACAGAACGCTTGATCACTGCTGAAATCTACTAACAAGTGCATATCACCCTTAGGTAAATGGAATCAAGTAGTGCAAGCATGACATCAGGAACGAATAAAGAGCAAATGATCAGAAGAACAACAGAAGACATCGAAGCTTCGGCGTAGCCGCCAGTATCTCTCCTTTGTTCTTGGCCTTTTGTTCGCCAAAAGCTGCGCCTACCTGGTACTTTTCGTTTCCGGTTTCATCACCAAAAACACGAACCTTTTAGCGCCGACCAAAAGAACATTCTCTCGCAAACAAACCCATTAAAACTCTTCCCTGGAAGCGTGCTAGGCCCAGGTTTGATCTCTAATAATAATACGCGGCGGCCGACGTGAGTTGAATCACGAGTTCAAACATCTTGGTGTTTAGAAGATGAAAAAACCTAACAAACCAATCGCATTCACCAAAAAAGCCAAGAATTGTTAGAGCCGAGAGTTTCACATGTCAAGTCTTTCTGGGTGCAACGTTAGATCTGGAGGGCAGGGGGAAGGGGTCTGAGCGAAACGTGAAACACCAAGAATTTTGAAACATGGGTCAAGACTTGAGACTCGTGAACTGAGGGTGCTGAGAAGGGAAAGATGTGGCTGTGGGAGTCGTTGAGACAAATGGAAACGATGACCTGAAGCTGAGGTTGGGGTTTCTCCTGATGCGATTTGATGATCGCTGATGATCAGCGCTGGGAAGGGCATGACGAGCCGACAACCGAGGAGTTTAGTATCAAACATGAGAACTGAGGACATAGATGATAGATGAAAATATGTATATAAGATTCGAATCATTCGACATCTTGAAAAATAATCCAACAGCATCTCAATCATCTTCTCTTCACTTCACTTCCTTTCTAAGAAACCCTCAAGTTAGCCCTGGCGGCTCAGTTTCAGCAACACAAACCTTAATAATCCTTTTTAATCTATAAAACCTTCAAAATGCATTCTCTTGCTATCGTCTCCGCCTTCTTCGCCATGGCTTCTGCTCATGGTGTCGTTCTCTCTGTCGAGGGAGCTAATGGCGTGACCATGCCTGGTCTCAGCAGTGAGTTGCCATCGCATTTGACAGTGTAAAACGGTATCACTAACATTGGACAGTTGCTGATGGAACTCCTCGTGATTGCTCAAGCAACCGATGCGGTTCTCAAGCCGACACCTCCATCATTCGCGATCGTGAGATCCGCAGTGGAGAAGCCAGTGCTCTGGGCAGGACCCAGGGTAATGGCCCTGTTGACGCTTCCGTCATGATCTCTAGCTTCTTGGGCAGCGGAAACGCTAATAGCGTACCTACCAACAACGGCACTGAAAGTGCTGCTGGTGTTGAGGATGACCTTTCCAACTTGCCCAAGGGTAACAACCAGGGCAACAACAACAACAACAACCGAAGGCGTCAGCTGGGTAACCTCTTGGGTGGCCTCTTTGGCGGTGGCCGTGGAGGCGGTGGTGAGAAGACCGAGACAGCTGAAGAGACTAGCGTTGCTGCCTCTGCTGGAGAGGGAGCTACCAAGGGCTTGCCTACAGCCTCTGACAACGGCGAAGTCACCATGACCTACAGACAGGTAAGTTCCATTCATCCCATCCAAAAGCTTTAATTAACTCCCCCAGATCAACCAAGACGGCGCCGGGCCAATGACAGCTGAAATCGACGCTACATCCGGCGGCACCGACGCCGATGCCTTCCAAACCGCCGAGGTGACCCAAGATGTTCCTGGAATCGGCATCCAGGGTCTCTCCCTCGCCACCAACACTGACTTCCCCCTCAAGGTCCAGATGCCCCAGGGCATGACCTGCGAAGGATCCGTCGGAGGTGCCAACAACGTCTGCATCGTTCGTGTTCGCAACGGCGCTGCTGCTGGTCCCTTTGGTGGCTCTGGTGCTTTCACTCAGTCTGCTGCTTCTCGAAAGCGTGCTATTGCTTTCCGTCTTAAGAAGCGCATGGAGATTGTTCGCTTCTAAGTGGTTTGTGAGGATGTATTAAGGACAGGGGGGGTCGAGAAGATGATTGCAGATAGTTAAGGACCGGTCTCTTAGTAATACATGTATCATTACCTCCACTAAAGAACATCTCAAAACACTCTAGCTTATGTGCTTGATCTTTTCAACTTCTTGCAGAATGTATCGTTTAGATGTACACTTCTACCTTCGCATTCAGAGATCGCCTTCTCAGGCTCATCGGCTTACCTCTTGCCACGCCAACCTCTGTTTGGTATCTTCTTAATGCTTGGTAGTAAGTTTGGTATATCTTTTCCTGGCAATAAAAAGGGCCTAGTACCTTAGATCGATACAGTTCATATATTTAGAAAAGTCCTGCATCATGGTCAATACCCGAGGTTGTTACGGATTTGTTATCATGAGAGTTTCTTGGAGGCAAGTAAAGGTGTCTATTTATAGCCAGGGCTGAAAATAAGGCAACTTGGTATCTGCATAATTTGCATCTTGCATAGATATTGAGGCCTCTCATGCATGTCTCTGTAGTTTC
Organism: Fusarium denticulatum; assembly: GCA_013396175.1. Taxonomy (NCBI): domain Eukaryota; kingdom Fungi; phylum Ascomycota; class Sordariomycetes; order Hypocreales; family Nectriaceae; genus Fusarium; species Fusarium denticulatum. The sequence continues at coordinate 16,924 of JAAOAK010000087.1, read as the reverse complement.
AGCCAATACTTCCTGACCTTGACCATTTCTTAGCTAATGATTGGGCGCCTTATTTCGGGTAGACATACCGTATTGGAGCCTGAACCACATTCCCCGCACTCTTCCTTTATAGTAAGCGGACCAGAATCTTTCACTTGATTTTATCTCAATTGTATTCTCCTTAAATATAAGCGGCTATAGTTCAATCTGCAGTTTCATTGAACTAGACCAATCTATTAGGCGTTGCACCTTAGCCTGACACATTTGCCTGGTCAAAATATCAACGCCGACTGCCAAAAACTCTTGCCGAACAAATTTGATACCATGCCTCTCAGGAAAAAGTTGAAGAAGATTTTCCACCATCGCAATGAAGAAGCCATCTCCGAAAGCCCCAGTGATGGGCCGAGTGAAAATCAGCAATTGAGTCTATCGATAAACACACGACCTAGCTACGTCGCTACGACGGAGACATCGAGAACATCCCCACCAGTTCCAGCCTTGGAGGACGCGAGCGCGCCTCAACAAGCTCTAGATGAAGAGCTGCTAGCCCCTACAGAAAGCCACAATTCTATCCGGCAGTTATGGGCTGTTGCATACAAGAGCCTACGAGATGAGGAAGATTCGCCCGTCCAAGCGTTTGAAGAGCAGATCCGTCGCAATATGCCTGACATCGCCGACAGAATGAGCTCAGACGCGAATACGAAAGACTGGATGAGTAAGGTTGTACAAACTCAGATGGATCAAGTCCAGCGAGACACTGTAAAGTTGAGATTTGGTAATTTCGGGATGGAAGCCCAGGAAGTCGTGAAGTCGGCCCTAGCAGTTGTCAATTGGAGTAAGGACTACGTCTCTAAAGCCCTGAGCTCAAATCCCACGGCATCTATTGCCTGGGGTGGAGTAACTCTGTTGCTACCGGTAGGTCAATATCTCAATATTGTCCGTCAGCATCGGAAGACTGATACCTGTTTGATGATCCGCTAGCTCTTTTTGAACCCCATAGAACAAGCTTCTTCTTTGGCCAAGGGACTCGAGCACATTGCATCGATAATAGTTCGGAGTTCCATGTGGGAGAATCTTTACGTACGGCGCTACGAGTCTGCGACTAGCGATACTCTGCCAGAATCGCATGCTGAGTACCGACGTGCATTGGAAGTGCTGTATCAAGAGATACTCAGGTTTCAGGTTGTTTGCTACGGCTACTATAGCCACAAAACTGTCTCTCGGTTCGCTTTGGATTCCGTCAAGCATCATGGCTGGGACGAGCTGCTCGAAAAGATCAAGTATCGGGAGACCGAATTCGACAAAGTGAGCCAAGGTTGGCGAGACAAGATGTACAACGAGGAATGGGAGAAGGCCGAGGCACGGCATCAGCAAGCCATGAGTCAGTGGCGAACGATCGGAACCGATGTTTCTGAGCTGAAGAAAACGATCAAAGAAACCCAAAAAGACAGGAGTCGCGAAAAGATGCTAAATTGGCTTTGCACGGTCGATACCTCAGTGCAGTATAGAGCTGGCCGAGAAAAGTACAGTAGCGGGACCTGCAACTGGTTGGTAAAAGAAAGTAATGATTTCAAGACATGGGAACAAGATCCCAAATCTTTCCTATGGCTTAATGGAAAAGGTATGACAGGCGCTGGTTCTAATGTGTTTCTTCCGCTAATACAATTCAGCCGGCTCTGGGAAATCAATTCTAAGCTCAGCCGTTATAAAATACTTAAAGGAAAAGTACGAAAATGACCCAGAAACCGCACTTGCGTACTACTTCTTCAGCTTCGGAAATGTAGAGCAACAGAAAGTGTCTGTCATGCTCTCATCCCTTGCACGACAGTTATGTGCGAGCTGTCCAGACACCCCACAGCCGATAAAACGGTTCACAGATTACATGACAAGGGGCGAGCGGCCAGATATCGAGACCCTTGAAGCTGCACTCATGTCGGCTGTTAGTGGGTTTTCCTCCGTCTTCATTGTTATAGACGCTCTCGATGAGTGCCCGGTCCTGGATGGCGAGCGTGCGAGGCTTTTGAAATGCCTTCATCGCATCATCGCCTCAATGCCGGATAACTTCCACATCTTTTGCACAAGCCGAGCCGAGCCAGATATTCATATGGCAATCGGCGAGTTGTTGGATGCCCCGGCAAAAGCTGCCATTGATCTTACACAGAATCGAGAGGGTTTGAACAGGGACATGCTTCTGTACATCGATAGCGTGCTGAGTACCGAAACGTATCGTTGGTGGTCCAACGACGTGATGGCTAAAGCGAAGGATACACTTATCGCGAGAGCAGATGGAATGTAAGTCAAGAGAGCGGCGCAGACCAGGTCGGTGTCTTATAGCTAACAAATGTTTTAGGTTCCAATATCTTGTTTGCCAGTTCGAAGTACTTCAACATTTAGACTCGGAAGCATCTGTTCTCTCAGCACTTGGTGATCTCCCTACGGGGCTTGACGAAACATATAACAGGCTCCTTATGGGTCTAAACAGCAAGTATGAAAGGCAAATTCTGGGTTCGCTCAAATGGTTGGCGTTATCGAGAAGGCCTCTACATCTCAATGAACTTGCCGAAATCTTCATTTTCCGTCCAGAAACTGTCACCAGGATTCACAAGGCCGAGCGGTTGTTTGATCCCCGAGCGGTTCTGAAACATTTCTCTAGCCTCGTGACGACTGAGAAGGAGAAAGAATGGAATAGAAAGACCGGCCGTATCGATACCAACACATATGTCCGCCTCGCTCACTTCACCGTCAAGGAGTATCTAATGTCTGAGCGCCTTGAAAAAAAGGAAAGCGAAGCAATTCTATTTTGCAGAAGCAAATGCCCACCTGCATATTTCATATTGCTGCCTGTCATATCATTTTTATCAATACGCTCAGAATACAGTAGACAATGTGAAACTCCCCTTGAAGGACTACGCAGTCCAGAACTGGCAAATGCATTTAGAACTAGTCCCGCGAGAACTATGGACGTCTGAGATCATCCGAGTGGCTGAGCTCGCGCTCTCTATGCGTACGAAAAGCCTTAGAGAGATTTTGTTTGGAGAAGTAGGGTATCGAGGGTATAAAATTCGTGCCCGAGTCGCCAATTTGATGCAGCGGCCTTACTGCTATACCGCCGCGATCGGGTCCCTTGGACTCACCAAAATGCTGCTTCAGAAAGGTTCACGAATCAACAGATTCTTGATCCAGGAAGATCTCGACTCAGCCCTCCGAGTGGCAGCGGGGGAGGGCCATATTGAGATTATCCGCTTTCTTCTCTATGAACGTGCTAATTCTAATGAGATCACTGCTGGCACGTTACAGGCCGCGGCCTATCGAGGCCACCTAGCGGTCATGAAGCTCTTACTAGACAATGGGGCTGATATCGATGCGAACGATGACAGATTTGGGTCAGCGCTAGAGGCCGCGGCAAAAGGCAGCAACCTGACAGCCTTACGAATGCTCCTGGATCATGGGGCTAATGTGAGAGAGGCAGGATGTCCTATGTCGTGCCTCATTGCGGCGTATGAGTTACGGGACCAAAATGAAATCTCAGACTGCATCCAGGCTCTGAAGCTTCTTCTCGACAAGGGTGCCGATATCAACAGAAAGTGTACGCGGCACGGCAGTGCTCTCAATGAGGCAGTAAAAGCGTGGCTACGCCATGGAACACGTACCTTTTTCGACTTTGTCATAAGGCAAAACGCTGACATTGAGTTGAACGATGAAAGAGATGGCACCCCGCTCCAAACGGCATGTTCCTTCTATTACACTTACAGCAGCAACAACGCGGTCCTAGCCCTACTGCGCCTTGGGGCCGACCCAAATGCTCAGGGAGGGGAGTACGGTAACGCACTCCAAAAGGCATGTTATGAGACTGATTACCAGTCTGGTGTGATTGATCTTCTCCTCAACCAAGGTGCGGAGATAAACCGGAAAGGGGGCTGTTATGGAACAGTATTACATGCAGCCTGCGCGAAACCGAGTCCAGAATTGGTTGATATATTGCTTAGTAGAGGTGCTGACGTGTATATACACGGCGGGGTATATGGCAGTGTCATACAAGCGGCCACCTCCGTACATAACCTTGACCATTATGATAAAATCTCACTTATTGTGCAAAAGCTGCTCGATAGTGGCGCCGATATCAATGCGCCCGGTGGCAAGTTCGGAAGCGCTCTACAAGCCGCAGCCTACTCAGACACTGAAGTCGTGGTAGAAAATTTACTCATAAAAGGGGCAGAAATTAACATGAAGGGAGGGATATATGGTACAGCACTCCAAAGTGCTTGTGCACAAGGCAGCGAGCAATTAGTTCGCTTGCTTCTTTCCTACGGTGCTGAGGTTAATATCGAGGGAGGACGTTATGGAACCGCGCTCCAAGCGGCGTGCGCGCTTAAAGATGGATACGTGAAAGAGCACTACAATCTGGCACGCCTACTGATAGAACATGGTGCCGATGTCCATGTTCAAAGCGGGTGCCTTGGCAGTGCCTGGCATGCTGCGGCTGCTGCGACTGTAACAACCTCCTGGGAGGATGAAGCCCAGGATCAAGCCCACGACACATTGAAGCTACTACTCGATAACGGTATTGATGTGAACCACTGCCATGATCGACATGGAACTGCTCTGCAGGTTGCCCTCGAGCATTTGGAATTTGGAATCGAAGATAGGATCCTGTTTCTCCTCGAAAACGACGCTGACGTCAATCTCGGTGCTGGTCTCTATGGGTTTCCATTACAATCAGCATGCCTAGCGCCTAAACAGACCTTGACCAACCTGGACACCCGCGGCCTCGTCTTCCTACTCGATACCTGCGCTGACATCGATGTCAATCAGACAGGCGGACTGTTTGGCACGGCTTTACAGGCATCAGCGTACACAGGCAAGACAAAAGGTGTCAAGTTGCTGCTTGAGAAGGGTGCAAATGTCAACCTCCGCGGGGGAGAATACGGTAGCGCATTAAATGCGGCTGTAGTCAAAGGATATTGGGACATCGTGGAGATACTATTGGAGGGCGGGGCTCAGGCAGACTGTTACTTGTTCCCCAAACCTGATGAGGAATGGCTAGAAGCAGTCGGATTCAAGCATGGATACAATGCCGTGAAGCGGTATAGGAACTTTTGGGATAAGGTTAGGTTATATGAGAATGAGTATAAGAAATAAAAGCAATCTAGTTATATCTAATATAAAAGAGTCTATTTTACTTAAAGATTGAGTTATAAATATAATATATAAAAAAACATAAATAGATATAGATAAAGTACTATGCTACTTGGCTAAGCTTCATCCAAAAGCTTGTCAATCGCACTCATAACGCCGTACAGGCTCTTGGCTCGCTGAGCATCTTCCACTAACTTCTTGAACTCTTCCACTCCAGTACCCTTCCCATCATATCCCCACTCCAATCCATACTTCTCCACATTACTATCAAAAGAGTAACGACCTCTATCCCGGCACAAGCCGCAAAAGATCTCCTTCAACTCATCTGCAAAATGCATGCGTGGAAACGCGTTGGAAATCTCTTTGAACTCTTCTTCCGTTATAACGCCCTCCGAGTTAGGAGTTAGGTAGGTCCTCTGGCAGACTGAGTAGGTGCAAGTTCGGTCCAAGAAGATCGCCATGGACACCGAAGTGAACAAGCGCGACTTCGGGTTCTTTCCAAGGTGCAATGGTCTCCATTGTATGAAGAGCGATGGCATCCCAGGCAATCTGCATGCGACGAGAACCTTCTTCCCAGTTACCGTCCTTCTCAGACGTGGCGTTGATGAACTCGCGAGAGAGGTTTGCACTATCAACCTCGAAGCGTCTCGTGTCCGTGACGAGCTCCTTCGTCTTGGACCAAGCGAGGTCGTGCAGAAGACAGCTCACGACAACAAGCTCGATGTCAAGAGAGGCACCCAGTTTGGCAAACTCGGGTATTTTCTTCTGGAGAAGGAGGCAGAAAGCTGCACTTCGGAGGACGTGGTTTAAAACACCTGGAGTTGCGTACTTTTTCGCGTGTTGGTACGAGGATAATACAAGGGGGGTTATAGGGAATTGTATCCCTGTTAGAGGAAAAGAAGGGAATGGGTCAGTAGCTGATGATGCCATGATTGTTGATGTTGATTGTCAAGATGTCATAGAATGTAGGTTAATAGTTTGGGGTTCAATGTAGTTGTGGTGATGTTTTTGATATTGGTTTAGTATATCTCATTATATAAGAGAGTGCTTGAGAGGAATTGTGACAAATCGACTACTGCCATTATCATCATCAGTAAGCCACTAGAGAATTAAATCGCAAGATTTGTCAAAGAAGACAGAAAACGCCAGAAGCTCAACATGCTGGCTCGGGCGAGTTATGTATAGTCACCGACTTCAGAGAGGTTTGTAGGGCTACATTTGAGCTATAACGTGTCGCAATACATTTGTGGCACCAAATAAAGCCACAGGTCTCGACAGCCACGTGCGTCACTACTTCAGTTACCACTTTCGTTCAGTAATCATTATTTTCAACTGGCAGCAATAGAATTCCATATATGTAGGCGACTATGTCGATTGGTTTGCTGAGTTAATATCCGACTCAGTTCGGAACATATACAGCCTGTGTTCATGCTTATGAATCGCAACTACTAATACGAATCAGGGCTAGCCACCATGTGCCTTATCGATTTATCATGAAACACCAATTAATAAAGAACAAACAAGTATCCGAATAGTCTCGGGGAGAACGACTGCAACTATCTTCTGTCGGGCGGATTACTGATGTCGATGCCACTGAATGGCGATTTCGATTTGTAAAAACCTTTCCAGCTTGTTCTTTATGAGCTTGCGCATTTAGGAGTATTATTAGTAAAAGACAGAGAATTGATCTCGTATGATGTATATAACAGAGGTTAGATCTCTTTTTCTAAATTTCACTCTTATTATTATCAACATTTCAATCTTATCTAATACCATAAGCCAATTACCTAAAATAATTTCTTCAACAACCTTTTAAGCAAACAAGATGTCCAATACCGTTGCTGATCTTATTCCGGCCCACGAGTATGTCTTCCGCGGTGATCTGTTTTTATCTTGAGCAATCCAACCTGATAATGAATAGTCCTCAGGGTTTCATACCGTTCCCAACTATCGCCGATGTTAACAAGGTTACCAAGCCTCGCCTTACCATCGTCGGTACGTAACCCTGTATTAAAATATCCCTGCGTGTCGACTAACGAGGTATTGCAGTCGCTTGCGTCGATCCTCGATGTAGCCTTGACAAGTTCATTGACTTCAACCTCGGAGTCCCAGAGGGTGAAAGTAAGTCAAGAACAACACAAGACAATCACCGCCAAGAAACTAATCGCATCCAGTGGTAATGGTTTCGCGTAACGCCGGCGGAAATATCCGCTTCGCCGTCCGGGATATTCTTCTTCTAGACACGCGATTCGTGATCGACGAGCTTGTTATCGTTCATCATACCGATTGTGGCTCAACCATGTTTACCAACGAGTGGATGCGGGACAATATCAAAGCGCGAGTAGGTGACAGTCATTGGGAGGAGATTGAAAATATTGACTAGGGCGCCAATACCGAGTAAGTCAGAGCGATAGATGCGATGAATCGTCAGTTGTTAATGAGTGAGTGCAGCATGGCGGAGAGTGTTAGGGGTGACCTCGAGTGGCATCGTAAGAATGAAGTCGCTAGGGACAAACTCAAGAGTACGGCTCGTGGGTTTCTCTTCGATATCAAGACTGGGAAGGCAGAGGAGATCAAACTTGCTTAGGTATGCCTGGAGACACGTTCGACGTCGTCGGGTCGGGCCCGATGAAGACCCCGAGGCCCCGGCAGCAGAAAATATTTGATGTATGTATTACTTCTTACCATGTTGAGTAATTTGTCCATTGTAGAGTCAAATAGGAAAGTCACCGCGGAAAATCCCTGCCGTCAACAAGCTTGCGTGTGAAAGCCAAAGTTTGATATTAACGCCAATGGCCCCACTTCTGCGATAAAAGTCTCCGAAGGCGGCTCAACTTGACCCCGAACGGAGCAAGGCAACGACAGGTTATCATTCAAAAGGGTTCTAGTTTGAGGCTTCTTGAATGAGAAAATGGACTGGTACAGGTTGAATTAGACACGCAATTCAGTTTCGATCATATGGCTATTGTCTCTTGCTTTAGCCCCTTCATAATGTAGGGCAGTATCTGAGTTTTCTAGCTACTATCTGTAGGGCCCGATAGATTCCGGCAGTGGGACATGGTCAAAATGTCCAGCCATCCCCATCATCCATATGTCGGCTGGATGATCCGGCTGAGCGCCCATGTAAAGCCATGTATGAGGAAAGCCAGGGTCAAAAGGAATAGCAGCCTCAATCTCCTTAACATCCTCCTTGCTAAGGTCAAGCTTAAGCGCCTCAATGTTGCCCTTGAGGTGCTCAATCTTACGACCGCCAATAACAGGAAACGTGTAGGGATACTTCTTCATAACGTACGCAAGTGCAAGACTGGTGGGAATCGTACCCTTCCTCTCAGCAATAGCAGCGAGGGCTTTGCCAACCGTAATCTCATTCTGCACGGTCACGCCAACAGATGCATTCCGTCCAGGATCATTTCTGCGCTGCTCATCGGTCTTGAAGTTACCTCGACCAAGAGCTCCCCAGGGCGCCAGTGCCATCCCCTCCTCGCGAGCCATTGGTATGATGTCCCGCTCGAAGTCGCGCACGGCAGCGGACCAGAGACCTTGGTATACGGCGAAGCCCCGCAGGCCGTGGTCACGGGCATACTGATTAGCCTTGCTGACGACCCAGGCGGGCGCATCGCTGATGCCGAGGTAAATAACCTTGCCGGCTTCAACAAGCTGATTGAGGCTCTGCATAACCTCGGGGATGGAGGTATGATAGTCCCAGTAGTGGACGTAAAGGATGTCAATGTAGTCTGTCTGGAGACGCTTCAAACTACGCTCGACGCAGACGCGCAGGGTCTTGGCGTTGTTGCCGGTTGTGTTTGCAGTGATTTCACTGTTGGCGAATCGGCCTCGGTCACTCAATGAGTACTTGGTAGCGATCACTGGATATATCAGTAGGAAAATCTAGTACACGCAACAGATCTGGCTTACCCATCTGGTCTCGCACGCCGCGCTTCTTCATCCAGTCACCAACCCACTCTTCAGACTGGCCATCCTGATATTGGTTGGCAGTATCAAGAAAGTTGCCTCCCTGCTCATAGAAGTAGTCCAGAATGCCTTCAGTGGTAGGTTTATCGCAGCTACCCAAGAGGCCCGCCCTTGAAGTGTCACCATTAGTATTAGCTCGCTCACATCTTCTACGATATCTATAGTGTCCTCTCACCAGTTATCTCCGAAGTTACTGGTACCCAGGCAGATCGGGCTGACGTGAACAGCTGCATTGGGGGATAATGGTCGGTAACGGTTGAGGGGACCTTTGGGGGGAGGAGCCATGAATCCATCAGCCATGTTGACAGTTTCGTGAGGTAACAATAAAGAGCTCTGTAAGAGAGAGAAAGTGGTTAAGGGTAACTGATGAGCGACTGGGTAGTTGGTGCGAACTGGAAACATGCTGACAAGAGAACCGACCATGCTTTTATATCTTGTATTTAACACACGTATAGAACGAATGGAATCATATCACTTTTGCTAGTCACCTTTAACTCCGTAAATTCCTTGGGATATTCGTCTAAGGTGCATCAGGCAATATTGGCTAGCATCGCAATTCTGTAGTACAGAGTTTAGCCTTCTCGACGTCCTGTTGGTCAGAACATCAGTGAGCTTGGACAAGTGGGTCAAGGTCTATGAAACAACGGCCAGAATTTCCTGCCTTTGGAAAAACAGGCTATTCATAAGAGAGAGGGCACCCGCTCTAGCTAGCGATGACAGGGATACTATAGCTCCCCTTCGGCACTCAACATGACCCACATCTTAGACTCGGCCGCCTGTGGTTTCCCTAACTCCGTGGGTTTGCATTCCCACCGCTGCAAACCGTCATGATCGACGAGGCGCAGTACGAAAATTGCGGCTGCGTTAGGAATCCGTTGACAATCAGCACAACTATCCTCGTAAACCATAGCCTTTGGTTGTCGTGTTGCAACCCAGAGACAATGTCTAAGAGTTTCCGCACCGTCAATAGCGTACTTCGTAAACACCCATAGACAGACTGTAAATAAACTCTAGGCAGCTTGATGTTCGTATCTCCATCCAGTTGCATAGATATCGGAGTCTTATGAATACCCGAGAGTCCGACTAAAGTAATATTTGTCAGTCATCTCAGGCAGCATCCCTTTCTCTCACTCTCATCGACCAATAGACGAGCTTTGTTACACTCTCTTTATTGCCTGGATCTTTGATGGATTTTCTATAGCTGCCAACACCAGGTGCAAACAGTAAGTCTCCTGACGACAAGTAACCCTCCGAGTGAACAGACCTCAATGCGACAACTTTATCAATCAATACGGGACTACATGCTCTAATTGCTAGAAGAACTCTAGAATGGAGGCTATTACTACCAAACTCCTAGTTCACCACACCAACATACTGCTCTCGTATCCTATCCTTCCACGCCTCAAAGGAAATGACCACATCTCCTAGCCTAACCGAGCCAACAGGTACCGCATCAATCTCCTCCATATTTCGTTTTGGTATCCAGTGGTGCTCATGATCTTGACTACACACAGGCCCCAGTCTTCCTTCCATTAGCTTCTTGTAACACTTATCATCCAGTTGTACACTTCCACTCTCGCTCAGACACGTCCAAGTCTCACTCGCAAAGCTGATCTCGGCTTGACATCCATGACACCAGAAAAACGCCGTCTCAGGCTCGTCAGGCAACGATAGATAGCTTCGGATAAAGGCCTCGCCTTTTGGCATGGCAATCTCCATTTGGATGTCCTCTGCTTCATAATTGGCCATGGCTTTGGCATACTCCTCCCTGGCGATGCGTAGGGCTAGGCGCATTAGATCCGTGCACGCTATGTGGTTTGGAAGGTCTCGCATCACTGCCTATATGTGTCCGAGGTTGTAGAGTGAGTAAAGATCATTGTCAGTGCGGCCGTCAGAGAGCATCTCCAGTGACTCCGTTACAAGCGGTCGCAGTATCTGCTTTGCCTTGTCGGTGTCACCGCGATATCTGAAGTATTGTGCAAAGGCAACCGTAGGCTCGATATCATGCGAGTCAAAAGCCTCAAACCCAAGATAAGCTGCTTCAATCTTGTCAAAGAAGCCTTGAGCCCTTGTTGGGTCGACACCTTTGGCAGTTGCAAGAGAATATACGAGACAAGAATTCCAACACAGTAACAACTGTACCTCAAGGTTTATACATACATGGTTCGAATTTCAGCTAATCTTACATGATAATTCAAATCTCCTCTGTGAGTACATATCAAGCAATGAAGATCCTTCCATCCAATGAAATACAACAATTTCATACCTCCCCCAGTAGCTACTCCTGAATGCCTCTCTAAGTATCCTCTTCTGACAGGTTCACAACTGAGATCTCCTCGTCGGCCACTGTACCAGAGGCTTCTGACTCCCCAGATGAAGATTCTGGTACAAGTTCAATCTCCATTGGTGGCGCGAGAAATTTACTCTGGCTTTGCCTTCTCTTGGGTGCCCCAGCTGCCATAGTTACTCTGAGACTTGAAGAGACTATCTCTACTCTTGAAGTGATTTCCTGAGACGGCTGTGCTTTGTTCCGTGGCTCTAAACGCGGACTTCGTCTCGGAACGCTGAGCGGAGTCATATCTTCAGGTTCAGGAGTAGCTTTCCGGGATGGTTCGCTAGGTGTCCGTGCTCTTCTGCGTGTAGTGCTGCTGGACGGCGCTCTTTGTTTGCCTCTACTTGATCGCTTGAGTTCCTCCGCGATCAATCGATCCACATCTTGGACGAATCGATCGCAGAGGTCGACAAGCCTGTTTGTAATAGAAGGATATGAGTCGTCGCAAGACTTGAGGTCTGGCCGAGCATGTAGGGAAGCTTGAGTAAGTCGGAGCGCACACCTTGAGAGCTCCAGTCTCTCTTGCCGACGCTTCATTCCCGTCTTTTCATCGATAGTAATATGTTCCGCGCAGGCAAACTTCCACTGATCAATATATGTGGCTAGCAATGGTTTGAAAACTCGCTTTGCCCAGGTATATGTGTTTTCGAGTATAAGCCGGAACTTGATAATGTCTTGAGGTTCTGTCATGTCGCCTGTCCAGATGCATTGCATCATCTAGTTTGCGTGGTTAGTGTCGCTCAGCCGCTTAACCTGAATTTATACTCACGTAACCTTCTTTCTGAGGCCGAAACTTTTGATATCCGTTAACGTCATAACAATATGCCCCAAAGTCTTCAGCAAAGAACGTTATCCAGACCTTGACTTGAGGTCCAACGGTAGTCACGCTGGCAACAGGGGGGATCTCTGCGTGATAAGCCAGCTTGATGGCATATTTCGCAGCATTCTGGTTCAACTTGACAGCACATCCACTGGCATTGGCTGCCTGGCAGTAAACAACTTCTTTCAATCGTTCGAGCTCACCAGGGGTGCGCTCTGCTTTCTTGCATTCGACGACAAGCCAAGGAAAACAACTTAGATCTCGTTCTCGAGGTTCCTGAGACTCTTTGCTACTAAAAACGTTGAAGGGCGTGACTAGCAAGCCGGATTTGTGTAGTTCCTTTAAGGTGGACCATGAAAATGACTCCACAAGGGATGGCGCTGATACTTTATGCCACTGGTGTGCTTCGTGATCAGTTATCATGGGTATGTGAGTATCTAGATGATACATCGGGAGGGCAAAGACTAGATCGGGCTTGGGTGCCTTGACAAGTTCATTCTCTTCGTCGTTCTTGTCAAATGCTCCCCATATGGTGTTAGTTTCGCTATCATCATTGTGAGTTTCTGCTCTTCTTGCATTTGGAGACACTTACAAGACTATAGAATCATAGTAATAGAGGCATCTTGATGACCTAGGAGTAAACCTGTTAGTTAGGACTCCAAGTATAGCATTATACTGACATTCGAGATCTTCGCCCTGAGACTGAGGCATGTTGCAGAAGTGGATTGAAGAAGTATGTTCGAAATAAGTCAACCCAGCGATCTTCTGAGAACCCCCCATTGACAAGTCTTTGAGCCTCGCGTTGGATGTTGAGATCTTTCTTAGTAGGCAGGTCTGGCTCCTGGCACGTAAAATCAAGCATCGCCAGTTCAAGTCTTCGAACATGGGGAGGGAACTGTCTCTTGTCTTTGTCTTCTCTGTTTTCATTTCTTCTCTCATCGCTTAGCAGGTCTTCATCGTAGAAGAACCCGGTCTCAACCAGAGAGGAACGTTTCCAAGACATATTCGATACAGCCAGTGTTGTAGAGTTTGATTTACGGAGAGGGAGAGATTAATGATAGTCAGAGGGACCAGTCAATGGGTTCTTATCACAAATAAATGCACCGCGAGGTTACATTTGTTGGTTGTCATGTTTACATCCTTGCTTAGTGGCGTCGCAGAATGCCTACCTACTTGTCAGCCTTAGTGCTGTGCAGCACCCTTTTCGGCGATTCTTCTTGGTAGGTGTCTACTTCACGTCCATCCATGGCGTATCCGTCCCCAGCTGCATCTGTACATGGACTGGAAAACGAGCACGTAAACACGCCTGGACTACTTGAAGCAATAGAGATTCTGCATCGTCTGACTAATTCAAACCAATTTACTTTATTCATAGTCATTATGTATTCCAAGAGAGATTCGTATCATATCATCACCTCATTCTCCTTCTTTCTCGTGCTTCGAGTCTCCATATGACCTGCCTAGATAGGGTAGCTAAGGCACGCAAGAAATGAGCTGAAACAAGGATTAGCACCAGGCGAATCAAATGTCATGGCTAATACGCACTAAGAGTAGCGCCCGGACCACCCGGTCATCCGCCCGCTCTCCCGAGTCTAGCGACGGTTAGCCAATGTTTTTCAACCATGGAAAGGGACTCGGATAACGTTCTACGGGGAGAGCTATCGTTTCAAGAATCTGCAAGGGAGATTGCACTTGAGTGACAGGGAGTGATGTGCTTGTAGATCATAGCCCAGGTGAGATAGGTGCCTTCCAAGCGGCAGTGCCATGAGCCGGCTCTTCCGAGCTTCCATTGGTGTAGAATGCGAGGGCTGGCATTGGCCTTATCCTCAGGTCTAGCAGCCATACTGCAACTTTAAAACCAGGCTGATAAGAAGTGGAATATATAACGCGCTTCTACTTTACTATCAAAGTGCAACGTCTTCGTTCCCTAGATAAACTGCGAAAATGAGGTCTTGACCATATTCAGGAATTGAGAAGAATTCTGACAGAGAACTCTCAACACATTTTCTCAAGAATGACAGCGACATTTCCAAGGTGGCTTCAAACGGAGCAGTATACCGCCCCGCCACAACCTAGGAGCTTATAGGAGTCTACGTTGCATCGATAGGAGAGTTATCTGGCACAGGACGCTGTTACACTTGCCCAATCGGTCACCCATTCGCCATTAACAACTGTGGTATGAAAATGGAGGAGGCACCAAGCAATTACGGTTTAAACTAGCCAAGTCGAGTATCTCATAATGTCTCCTTTAGAGAATGTATTATGGCACAGCGTTGTGGGTAGGGTGTCAGTCAGGCTTCACGGAAAAATGAGTGAGACGAAACTGAAGGTACAGAATGTACTGCGGAGTCAGGTAAGTTTGATCGAGATATAATGAGCTTGGGCAAAATCAGTATGAATACAAAAGAGCTTGTAGTACTGTCACTGTATAAGCTAAGTATTACACCAGGTAAATAAAACAATACTCTATAAAAAACAGACTAGGGTAGCTTTGATAACCAGAGCCTAGCTAGAAGCGCACCAATTGAATGTTGACGGACTGGAAGATCGATCTACCGACCAGGCGCCAGTAGTGTTATTTCCGGACCCTTCTTTATTTACCAACCAGCCCTCGGTGCCTAAAAGTATCTTACTCATAAAGCTGAGCTTTGGATCTCCTCAGTAAATCAGTCAAACAAATGTCCTTATTGACATATATCGATCAGGCTGACCCCGGCGAAAACGGTTGGTTCACCCAGCACAAGATCTCTGATCTGATATCTTTGTTGCTGGACTCGAAAGATGCCAGCGACGCTTTGCGACAAGTCAACCGCCTCATCCAGCTCCTCCTACTGTCCAATCATATTGATAAAGCTTATACACTCATCTGCGCCTTGAATGAATATCACAGTCTTATACTTGGCCCGTCTGCATCGAGTAACCAAGATGCCTTTCAACTGAGCAGTCGGCCTTTCGATAATTTCTGGGAGGCCCATTCTAAATATAATAATCCTTTTCATGGCCATAGCGAGAGTTCAGACATGACTTTTGATCGGAAAGAAAGGCTCGAAAGGCAGCAATGGTATGAGTATCGAGAATGTACCCGCACTGGTTGGATGCTTGAGCATTGCAGCCTACCAGAGCCGAAGGATGTACATATATGGCGCGAGACTGACGACGAACCAACGATTGCAATGTGTGCGCGACTACTGGCCAAGAGCAAGACGATAGGCCAGTATCCTACTCGAGAAAACATGGAGGAAGCTCTCGCTGCATCAAAGAAGCTCTATGCACAGCCTCAAGTTCCTATCACCGAGTGGCAACACAAATGGAACGGGCATCAAACTGTTAGGAGACATTCCTACTTACTCTATCGACGACTCGTAGTGGAGTTGGCGATAAGAGGTGAGGAATTTGATACTGCCGCCGAAATTCTGTCCTTAGGACTTCGGCTGGATGGTTTCAATGACATTGACGGGGGTCAATTGGACCGGTTTCTATTCCTCCCAGGGATCTATAAAGTGTTACCCCTTTTGGCTCAGGGTAAAAAGGAAGGGAATCCATTTTATATTGAGGCGGTTGAAGCTGATGATATGATTGAACAAGTCATAACGGCGTTGAAGATGCGTGCCCAAAACGGGCGTCAATGGTCACTTGCACCAGAAAGGGTTGGCTGGAAAGAGTTGCTTGATAGACTTGCCACAGCTGCATGGATAGTGAACTGCAAAGAATACCAAGAACTGGGCCTCACTTGTGCAGAAGATATTCTCTATTCGCCGGCCACGGAGGAGGAGATATCAGAAGCTGAAGCTTAAGTTGGTGAGCTGCCATCTGACTTTAAGGACATGGTCCGTGTTGCAAACGGGTAAGTCAAGTATTGCACTGTTATTCATCTGCTAACTTCTCCTAGGTTTGAAGGAGGTTGGCATTTTCTTAACGGTGGTATCAACGGTCTCGATGACATTGACCTCGCCGATGATGACGTCGAAAACTACACGTGGTTTCTTGGTGACCTAGACCAAGATATCTATTCCAAAGTCATTGCCCTTTCACCAGCAACCGAGTGTGATGGATTCATGCATTTTATGATCTCACCAGCATATTGGCGAAATCCAGAAAATAGCAATGGCGAGACTTTCAGTGACGGAGAATATCCGTACTGGCAATGGGCTTCTTGGCAGGGTGGTGAAACTTCTTGGCATAGCTTCCGCGAATGGGTAGCTACTGAGGTTGAGGAACTTGAGAGGATGGTGAAAAAGGGAAAGACGCTTGATATTGATGATTGAGGCCTGAGGGATAATAGTGAGCAGGAACAGAAATGTTGGAACTGCTCTTTTTGGTCCACGGGGGCAGTGTCTCGAAGGTAGGAAGATTATAGAAACTCTACAGTATGATGTTTAAGTCAGGGACCATAGTAAACAAAGGCAAAGTGAACTTAACGAGGTATGTTAGGGGACGACTTCGTTATCTCACATGTAGAAACCCTTAAAGAGGAGAGATCTTGGTATCTTGCAGGTTGCTACAGCCTGTCGCGGCACACGATATAGATTAAGTTAAGTTATCTAATAAGCCTGGTCTAGAAAAAACTATCCCTATTAAAGAAGCTAGAAAAAGCTATAAAGAAAAGCTTAAACCTTAATTTAAATAAGGCTACTTTTCTTATAGCCTTAATAAGTTTAAGCTTATATAAAGAGTAGCTTATAAAT